>VURO01049373.1:12079-25710 GCA_015108175.1 Pelvicachromis taeniatus | reverse complement strand
GTGATGTGTCGTTAATGCTTAGTAGTGTGTTAATCTGGGCCGTAAACTAGTTGGAGCTTTATAGTACTTCACATGGGCGAATCGCGGCTATTGCTACGTTAGCTTTTCTGCCCCTGAATGCACACGTTTATTCAGTGAGTGAAAACTATCACTTTAATGTCAGCCAAATCAATTTACTCAGCGGCTCTAGTCAGCTTTGATGACTAGAGCCGCTAGTCATCACGGTTTGCCTGTGATTTGGGCAGGGGGAACAAATTGTGGCAGGGTTAGCTTGATATTACTTGTATCCCACTGTAACCTTACTGTATAAAAAGCTAACATCTCCAAAATTTCAGGAATAGTCCATCATTATTAGAAGTGTTTGGGTACTAAATATCAAGAATGTGGGATACTGTTTGTCCGTGATTTGGACAGCCCACCGCCTGCCAGCCCACCGCAACTTTAATATGGGCTTTGTGTGTGTGACTATTCCTAAAATTTGACTTATTGCTCCTGAAACTTTGGAGGTTTTAGCTCTTTATACAGTAAAGTTACAGGAGGATACAAATAATTGTATCACACATTCTTCATTTTTAGTTTACAAACATTTCTTATAATGACTTATTGCTCCTGAAACTTTGGAGGTTTTAGATCTTTAAGTTACAGGAGGACACAAATAACTGTCAGGCTAATTGTTCTTCTTTTATTGAAATGATCCGGTCCAATAACACGTGAGAAGAATAAGGAGTCCCACACTGGAAAAGTTCAAGGGGGCCGAATACTTTTGCAAGCCACTATATACTTTTGCCAAATCTTAGTATTTCTGCTTAAATGTACTCCTTCTGCAACATCATAGTATTTCTGCTAAGTTATTGTTTCTGTTAAGTCACAATATTGTGTGCGTGCGTGCGCGTCAGACCCAATTTAAATCTCTTTTGGGCAGCATCTCATTGGTGGATTCAAGTTAAGTAGATTCAGACTGACGTATAGAAACACACAGGAGACTCAGTCCAGTGTGTGAGTGTTCTTCACTGTGTGTGTGTCTGTGTCCATGTTTGTGTGTACGTGTCACGGTCAGCTCTATTCTGGACTCTGTGATGGTAGATGCTCTGCAGAGAGGGCAGCAGAATCCTGATGATCTTCTCCACAGTTGTTATCACTCTCCACAGGCGTTTGCGGTCTCTAACAGTAGTGCTGCCGTACCACGCAGTGATGCAGCTGGTGATTGTGTGCTCCACAGTGCAGCTGGAGAAGCTGCTAAAGATCTTGGCCGACATACGATACACCAGTGTTTGTGGTGATGCTGGCTGAGGTCCTGTTGCCGATCCTGACAGACTGAGGCCTGCTAGTCAAAAAGTTCTGTAGCCAGTCACAGAGGGTGGTGTGCAGGCCGAGTGTAGACAGTTTGTGGATGAGTTTATGAAGGATGACTGTGTTGAATGCGGAGCTGACAAAGAGTACCCTGATGTAGGAGTCATTGTTTTCTAGGTGGGAGAGGGAATAGTGGAGGGCAGCAGCAATGGCGTCTGACGTGGACCTGTTGGGCCGGTAGGCGTACTGCAGGGGTGTACTGCAGAGTGATGTGCAGTGTTAGTTTTCCGTCACACATAGCGTTTTGCATTTTGGCCAAAAAGTTCCATTTTGGTCTCATGTGACCAGAGCACCTTCTTCCACATGTTTGCCTTGTCCCCCACAAGCATGCAGCTTAAGTATGCAGGTTGAGCATGGCAAGCATTCCCACAGCATTTTCGCAGGAAATGCAAGTGTTTCTAGTTTTAATATTAATTATTAATGTTGTTGTATATAAAACAGGCTCAAATACAAAATGTATGCAATTATATTTGTGACCTAATGTTGAACCTTTGATTTTCACACCAAGCATTCCAATAAGTTGGAGCCCCTAGGTGTTGAAAAGTATTAAGGGCTAAATGTATATTGCTCATTTGAGTACTTAGGCTTTTAATTACTAAAAGAAACACTGAATCATTTTTAGAAGGTAAAATGTCTGTGTTCGTTTGGTGCGCCCTCCTGAGGGGACTGGCTGATGGTCTGGCTGATGGTCTGTGACCCAGTAACTGACCAAAGGAGGCCGACAGTTGATTTCACTCCATTTAAGAGAGAAAGGCTGAAAGCTGAGTATCACTCTGGATGGGAAGCTGTGGGTTTGCAGACTGAACGAAACACATGTTCTTTTGATTCACACGTAGAATACGTATAAAAAGATATATTTGTTAGGAATAAAATGATAAAATAAAGCTGTTTGTTGGGAAGCACTAATGCAGCAAAATGTTTGCGAGTTACCTTTGTGGTGACCATCTTGTTTTCCCTGTAAAGAGGAAGCCCACCTTGATTGCAGTTCTTTTATAGGCCAGTTTGAATTGAGAAGGCGTGGTCTCAGGGTATATAAAGCTTGCAGGAAATGTATAGGGGGCCATTTCTTTGAAAATGGCAGTTTGTATGTGCAAGTGATTGGCAATCGACAATAAAGTAACTACTCCAGTTAAAACAGAGTGATGTCTGATGTCTTCCACACCACACCTCTCTGCATAACAGTGGTGTCAGAAGTGGGATATAATTATGCCTGTGTACGAGAATGAGGGAGGAAAATGCGTTAAATGAGAGTAGGACGTGGAAGAAACCGTGGGACAAGGAAAAGCCCCCTTGCTCACATGGAAGAAAGAGAAGGTGAGCCAATTCCACCACCTGAAGGAGCGATGGCTGATGAAGATGATTTTGAACCAGTGGTGCAACCTGAGCAAACTGCAATTGGTGTTGTGAGTAAGGAACTTTCTGAACCTAATATCTTTGATGAAATATGAGAATTTATGCGACAATCAAAAAGAACAGAAACAATACTGGTTGAACAGATTAAACAACTGCCCCGATAATATTCCAAGGCTGGAGCATGTATATTCTGAACTTCATCACCCTTCTGTCCAAAGTGACATTTCTACAACAGCTGCTTTCCCAACGCGAGAGGCTGAGCAACTGTCTCAGCTATCAGCTGTGCAGCCACCTCATGGAGCAGTGCAGAGATGGTCCATGGAGGTGAGCCAAGAATACACAACTTCATTACTGTCAGCAGCCTGGTCATAACACTTTTAGTTTAGAACCACTGCCAGATGCAATGGTTCTAAACCCCTCTGAGTTATTTGAAGGAGGGAGTAAGATGAGGAAAACAAAACAACAATGTAGGCAGAAGAAAAAGAAACTGTGGTAGGGCAAAACTTCCTTAACCAACCTTACCAATGTCTCTACCTATTGATTGCCAGTGGGAAATTCCCAATAATTTTAAAGAAAGCCAAGAAAATTATCCATTCTTAAAATCTTTTTTAAGAAAGCATGTAACGTGGACGATGGAAAACAGAGTGCTGTAGGGCTTAAAAGTGTAACTGGAGAACCTTTCATAATAAAGGGTAAACTTCTGTATCTAGCAGACATGGAAGAACCCAGACTTGTAGTACCAAAAGAGTACCATTCAGTAATTCTGCATTTGGGCTACACTACCATGGTCAGGGCATTTAGGACAGGCAAAGACTTATAATCATGTTGCTCAACATTTTTACTGGCCAGGATTGTATAAAGATGTGGTTGACTACTGCAAAACATGTCATGACTGTCAGGTAGTGGCTTCCACCAAAATTTCAGACTGAGCCCAGTTGCAAACTGAGCTCAGAGAGAATAGCGAGAGAATAGCTATGGATATCATAGGTCCTTTACCTAAGAGCAGTAGTGGTCATAAATATGCATTAGTCATTTGTGATTATCCCACAAGATGTCCAGATGTCTATCCACTACCTTCTCTGCAGGTAAGACCCATTGTTCGGTGCTTAGTAGACCTTTTTTTCCAGAGTTGGCAAACCCACTGGTGACGGAGTCTTTTTGTCTGTCTTTGTGGATGGGACATCGGTGACTCTGCTCCTGCAATCAGCGACCAATTCGTCAACATGGCGTTCAATACATTGACATTTTTTTGCTTCTGCTTTGCATGCATTTGCATGCTTTGGGTCGTCTTATTGATTTTTCCATATTATTCAAAAGCTTTTTTCTTTTTGTAAAGCGAAAGTGTAATTGTTGGTGGTGGTTGATTTTTTTTTTTTTTTTTCCTTTTTTTGTTTTTTTTTTTTTTTTTTTTTTTTTTTTTTTTTTTTTTTGTTGTTTTTTTTTTTTTTTTTTTTTTTTCCCGATCTCTCTGAGAACAGCCCTCCAGTGCAAACCAGAGACATTTTGCCAAATGGTAAGAGAAATAATCCAGTTAGACATACACAAGACCGTGGAACAAATTTCCTGTTCTGTGCAGATACGGATGATTCCCGAAGCCCACGTAGTAATTCAGATGCACACAAAATGGAGGAAGTGAATGTTTGGTAAATAAAGAAAACCTAACAAAACATATACTTTAAAACTACTGATGATTTATATGTGTGTATAATATGTATATTTATTTTTAATCGTGTATGCGGGTTTAGCAATCAACATAACCACCAGAAGTCGTCTTCCTTGAAGAATTCTGGATACAACCAGCGGCCAGAGGAGCTTCGCTTTTGGAAAGTTCCGGATATAACCAACTGGCAGCGCCTTTCTGAGAATTCAGGCTTTAACAGACTGCTTTTCTCGTGTCGGCCCCAACAAGTTCAGCGCAAGGGTAGATGGAAACGTTCACAACCTATTTTTTAATGCACTGCTGAGGGGGGAGCATACAATTACGCTTGCACCTACTGGCGAGCCATCTGCTGTATTGTCTACCATTTCTACATGTCAGGATGTAGAAATAACAGATGTTGAAATCTCCAATTCCAATATGCTTGAAGCTTATAACGCTTGTATGAATTCTTTTGCTATCGGGGACTGTGTGTTTAGTCAGCAGCAAGAACAACAAAAATATTTTGAACAATTTTTTAAGGAGCAGAAAGAAACAAATCAAAAATTAAGCCTCAGGAACACCAACAAAAAACTAGTCAGAAATTAGAAAAACTCCCTCCTGTTTCTAAACGGCACTGACAAAATTAGATCTAATCCAGAGAAAAATCAAAGAAATTGAGGCCGTATTTATTCTGGTAAAAGAAATTGACATCAATATTGCAGAACTCTTATTACAGCTATTTGAATCAACTTACTCTTTAGCATCTGTCATTTAAGTGCAAAACCAAAATTCATAAAAAAAAAAGTCTTCTGAACCACCAAATAAAATCTTCAAACGCAGTGATCGGTCTGGTCAACCTGCTAATAATCCTCCAGAGAGTAATCTAAGGAATGGTGGACATTTTGACATTAACACTTTTAGACAAAGGGGTGCACAAATGTCAGCCAGATTAAATAACCACTGTCTGAAGCTGGCGTAGGCATATTCTCACAATCATGGCCCTGTAGCCCATTGTAACTCTGTTTCTGCTACTGCTATTTGGGCAGACCCTTTACCTCTAATGCAATCTGTTAATAATTGAATAATAATGTCATTTTGACATTAATGTGTTCAGCCAAAGAGGTGTTGAACTGGCAGCTAGATTAAAAGACCTTTGCCAGAGGGTATCAGCCACACATTTTCAGAGGCAGCTGCATGTATCCTCTAACTCTGCTGCTGCTTCTGCCGCTGTTGCTGCTGCTCATCCTATGTAGACTGGTATGACGCAATTGACACTGTTAATGTTGGAGAGCCTGCAAGACAGTTTGACATTGACATTTGACAACCTCCTATCACCCCCTAGTTGTCATTTTGATGCAGTAGACAATGTTGATGCTGTTGCTTCAACTCCCTCTGCTGGGCATTTTGACATTTAACAACCTCTTAACCCAGTTGGTGATGTAGATACTGTGAATGAAGGTGACACTGTGCAGAGGGGTGGTGGCAGTGGGGTTAGGACTAGAGATATACCTGATTTTATTGCCAGAGAACTGTGTCAGCGTGGTGATTTTTAGTGAGATCAGTATGGAAGAAATACTGAGGATAAAAATTCAGTGTTTCTGATGACACTATATTTCTTCCATATATTAGTCTTACAGATAGACATAAATCCCAATAGATACAAAAACATATTTCATCATATTTCATCACATTTCATCATATACAGAAACATATTTTGAAGAGCTTTTTCTGTGTGTGACTATTGTGCCGCTTTGTTTTTTACTTTGCCACGCTTTTTCATGCAGTTCTGCCATTATGTGTCAGAATACAGACAGAACAAAAGTCAACAACGTAACAACATTTAGAGCTGCTGAGCACCAAAGCAGATTTTTTGACCTACAGTGATATGTTTTATTCAACAAGGAACCTCACGCAGTAATGTTCAAACTACAGGGTGGGCTACTGTACAAACATGACAATACAGAATAACGTCTTTGTTCTTCTGAGCAGTTACAGTGCCTACATGTGTGTCAAAGGTTGTTGTATATTGGCAGGTTTTTTTTTTTTTTATCTATTGAAAGGCTTCACTTTTATTTGTGCCACGTAGAAAAGAGGAAATGCGGCGTGTGGTTTCAGGCAGTATTCTTTTCTGTAGCAGATGTAATGAGAAGTACTTTTATATAATGAGGACCTTGTTTTACTAAACATTTTAGTAAGATTTGAAACTGCAGTGATTGAGACCATAAACATTAACACAAAGTTTTTACTGGCGTATTAAACTCTGACCCATAGATCAAACCATAACAAGAAGGGCCACTACTCAAAAGGATGCATCTGATGAAAAATGTGCAATTTTATTTTTTAAATACAACTGCAAATTCACGTGGAACTACAGTCTTATCTGCACCATCTCTGCACTGAACAAACCTCAATTATCTTTTTTTTTTCTCAATAGGCTGCTGAACTAATATAGGAAGAGCAGTTTAGTTTAGATAAAAAATTTAAATTAACTATTTAAAGTTATTAAAGTAAAAAACTTGAGCATGAATACATGACTTCTAAAAACCGTTTAGAAGTGCACCGGACACCCGGTATGAGTCTGGGCACATGCACATGAAAGCACAAAGACACACACCCACTGATCTAAGAACCCAGGAACTCTGATGTGAATGTTGTTGAGGTCTTCTTTTACTATCAAACCTCAGTATGTGTAAAGGGCAACTTGAAGTTTAGTCCAGTTCTAAGTAAACTGTTTAACACCAAAAATGTCCTGAAATCTTTTCATTATATTTGTCTTTGCTTTTAATAAATCTGAGTGCGGCACATCTGAAATCTGTGTTTTAAGTGAGTTTGGTTAACATTGCAGCATGATTACAATCAGTTCTGTGTTGTACACAAACCAATAAGGCAACAGTTTGAAAGACTGCAGAAGTATACGTTATACATGTGTAATTAAATACAAAAAACAACACAGAAAATGACACGAACTGAACATTTTGTCTCTGTTCATCATATGCTCTGAAACTGCATTGAAGGGACTTTTCATCAGAAGGGAGTCACACCCTAAACCACACAGCCCTTCATTGTTATTATTGACTCTAATTAGGACCTTTTAAAAAAATAAAATAAAAAAAAATTAACAAGTCCACAAGATTTGTAACTTGATTGAGACCATGAACATTACTGGTGTCTTAAATCAAGTGAGCACTGGGTTTGTTCTCTGATAGGCTTCTATTAGACATGAACAATAATGCAGAAATAAATTACGTGACAGGAAGGGCTCTTCTTTGCTTTTTCTCAAACACACATGATCGATGGAAAATATTGTGCGAGTATTACTGTGATGAATAACTGAAAGTTCTCTCCCAGCTACAGGCTTATCTGCACTTTCAGCCTTTGGAACTAATTCAATTTATTATAGAAACTGTGCTTTAATTGCTGAATTGACTATTTACAGTTATTAAACTGAACTGAGGAACTGGAAGTTTGATCCAATTATAAGTGAAATGTTTAACACTATGAAGCAACACGTGGTTTGTTGCAATACTTACTTACTACTTACTACTGAGTATGGGTTCAAATTTTAAGTTACTATGGCAATGTGTGTAAAAATATAAAAATAAACATTCTTAGGGAATAATTATTATGACACCATTAGATACACAACAAACACATTACAACATCTCACATAGTTTTTGAGCTTGTGCAAATCATATTTTGTTTACAATTCACAGTAAAACTGAAAACAATGAATAAGTGTTGGTAATGCTTTAGAGTTCATTCACTCATATTGTAGAAACACCATAATATCTTCTGACATATCAGTCTACACATAATATTCTCATTTATTTATTTGTGTTGATTGAAGGGTGTAAGTTGAAACTTTTGTAATCTAAATAAAGAATATATGGAAGAATTTGTAATAAGTCACGGGTATGTCTCCTGTGTTTGGGTCTCCACCAAATCTAAAACCAGAATGTAACTACAAGGTGAAATCATTCATCTTTCAAAGGACCTTTTTCACTATAGTACTGCATGATGATGTTTCAGCTAACATCCATCCATCCTCTTCCGCTTATCCGGGGCCGGGTCACGAGGCAGCCCACACTCGCACTCGACTGCGAACTGTTCCAAAGCGAGCAGGAGGCCATCACCCGATGAAGCCAATCTGGATGTTGTAGGACTGTCTTGGTTGACACGCCTCTGCAATGTTGCGTGGAGATCAGGGTGTTCCAACTATAGGGGAATCACACTCCTCAGCTTCCCTGGGAAGGTCTATGCCAGGGTGCTTGAAAGGAGAGTTTGTCCGTTAGTTGAACCTCTGATACAGGAGGAACAATGTGGTTTTTGTCCTGGTCGTTTCAGCTAACAGTCAAATAAAATCTATATGTTTTTATGAAGCATGAAATGATAAACAATCAAAATGAAAACAAATTCATTAAAAAGATTTAAATATTACAATATGGGCTGCAAAGCAGAACAGGTGTTTTGGTACATCCTCTCCCAGTGACTCCCAGTCAGGTGGAAAAGGAATATTCCGTGTGATAAAGATCCACAGGACGCTGCAAAAACATGTCAGAGTTTAAATAACAATATAAAAGTTGACCTGGTAAAATATGTTTTCTGACTTCAAGCAACAGGATGTCTTTGTATATTGCAATGGACAGGAAATTAGACATGTCACACAACTGCTGCGGTCTAAGCTACAGGGGCTGTTTGAGTTGGCGAAAAAGGGAAGGAAGCACAGAAAGACCAATCAGAAGAAGAAACGGTAGAAAAAAAAACTCTTGCCTTATGTGTACTAAACGCAACTCTTTTTCCTGTATTTCTTATTTTAGCAAAGTAAAACTGTTTGAGATCATCTGTGGATCAGAGTGCAGCAGGCTGGATGTGACGATGAGGCCCTCTTTGCTCTCCATGATGGGCCTTTTCTGTAAGTACACTTCTGACATTGTTTGAATGGCACCGATTAATAAAAGTGTTTCTGATTTGTGAGAATTACAGTGTGTCACTGCTTTAACCCGTTTACCTGAGAGCTGGAACAAAGCAGACTTGTGAGGTTTTTTTTTAATTGAATGTTGGATGCTGCTTTTTTGGATAATTTATAGTTACACACTGTGTTACAATTATTTTAGTTATATTGTTTAGTTTGGCAAACAGAAGGACAGAAATTTGGTGCCTAAGGTTCCTCTTTAAAAAAGCCTTAATTTATATTTGCTTTGATTTTGTCTGTTGTTTAATGTCTGATGAAGTTCTATTCATTATTTTAGCGCTGAGTACAGTCATCTATGGAATTGCTGAAGGTAAGAAATAGTTTTGTCTTCATATATCATTTGCAACTTTACAATTTAAAGGTTCTTTTGTTTTCCCTTTTTGAGAAGAGCAGATGTTAGAGCTCCCTTTTTTATGCCATTTGGCCTGGGATATTAATGTCCGAACAGTCCTAAAGTTTTGCTTGAAGCAATGAAAATACAGGAAAGGAATCAAATTGCAACTCACCGGCTTTTCAGTTGTCTGTCTATTTACACGGGACGTTTGCTGCACTTCTGCTGTGGCAGATTTGCAAATGTATGTGGAGAGTTGTACTTAGGTAAAGGGTTCGTTAACCCTGACCTCAGGCTCACAGGCTTTCTCTCACACTCATAACCTACAACAAGGTTGTGTATTACTCAGTCACTTAAATGGCATTAATAGTTGCGTTCATGCAAGTTAGGCGCACCTGGTCATTCTCAGGCCTTCACCGCCTTTTGGAGTCACAGTTGCAGAACAAGGGGAGAAATAAACCTGCAGCTGGAATATCTGTCTGACAGATATGATGGGTTTGCAAACGTTCTTTTTTCCACTGAGCTCAGAGACTGTGATCAATATTTCTGATGGAGACATCTACAAGACTTACTTAACAAACCATGCTTTGTTTGATTTTTGCTGAAAACTCAAGAGCATTAAACTCACAGCCACACTGAGAGTAGAAAGAATAATCACAGCAGCAGTTATTCACTGTTCATCTTCAATCTGCAATTACTGTCTGTTTCAATCCCTTAATATTACCTAATAAAACCCATTGTCTTTGTTTTAAATTGCTTGAACTGACCTTTTCCTATATTTGTCAGTTAATTCTACTTTATTCCGTTGCTCCTATAGAGCTCTTTAAATATAGACTCTGAAAAGTGCTATATAAAGTTGTGATTACTCTTACATCTTGTCATTGGAGCTGAGACCCAACATGAAAATCAATTATCCCCAAGTCACAAGTTTCCAAAAAAAACAAAACATACGGAAAATTGACAATACTTCAGCGTGCGTGAGTTTGCCCAACCAGTCTACATGTGTTATGTGGACCTGTTGAAGGCGTTCGACCATGTTCCTCAGGGTGTTCTGTGGGAGGTGCCCCGGTAGTATGGGGTGTCTGGCCCTTTGCTACAAGCCATTTGATCCTTATACGACTGTTGCAAGAGCTTGGTTTGCATTGCCAATGTAACCCTGATTAGATTTACAGCACTCAGAAAGACGGGGCTTTTTTTTAATGCATCGTGGTTCTCGTCTGGTGGGTTGATTTCCGGATTTTCCATGAAGGCATCACCTGTAGCTTGGGTGTGGTCGAGAAGAAGTAGGAGCTGATGGAGAGAAGGGAAGCAAGCAAGGAATATCTCCACGCTGCCATGAAGCACGCTGTCGTTAGCAGGAAAGGAGAACTTTCCGTGGATGTTGGAGAGGAAACTGCTGTTAACAGTGAAATGCAATAGAGTATCTACCTCGAGGGAGTCGGAGTGTTCTTTGAGCTTTTTTCTGAACTATTCTGGTGAGTTAGCTTAACTCAATTAACACTACCAGTGTAGTTCAGTGCGTTGGAAAAAAAATTATAATAACCAGTCGGAATAATCTGTAAATGTTGGTTAATGACGGTTGAGATATTTTTCCTAGTCTTGCAGTGATGTGACAGTTTTATTTTGGTTGTTATGAGTGTTTAGTATTTTGTAAGTGGACTTGAACAGGAGATCTACTTAAAGCTAATTTTCTATTTCATAAAACTGTATTGTGTGGGTGGGAGGTCTTAATTAGTCTTACAGAGCCTGCTACTGCCAATCTCCTTCCCAAACCTAGCAGATAAGTGAGTGGGAATCTGAGTAAACCTGTGATAATTCTGAACTGAAAGGCCCTAGGCCTACAAACCCTTGATTTAGATATTATAGAAATTGTCCTTGTGGTCAGCAATATAGATTATCTTTGTAATATAGAGGGGCATGCACCCAGGTTACACCAGCAATTCGTCGGACTCAGGTGTTGGACTTCTCCAGGACTGTTCTTTGACACTGATTCTGTTCATAATTTTTGCGGACAGAATTTTTATGCGAGTTGAAACTCCTCCACTTTGGGCATTTTTAAGAATCATGGAATTTTTTTCACAAGTGAAGGAAAAGGGGAGCGAGACATCAGTAGACAGATTGGTGCGGACGCTGTACTGGTCTGCTGTAGTGAAGAGAGAGCTGAGTGTAAAAGCTCTTGATTTACCAGTCGATCTATGTCCCCACCCCCACCTATGGTCAAGAATGTTGGGGAGTGACCAGAAGAACAAGTTCAATACAAGTGGTGGAAGTTGGCTTTCTCCAAAAAGTGGCTAGCATCTCTCTTAGAGGGTGAGGAGCTTGGCCATTCAGGAGAGGCTCAGATTAGAGCCGCTACTCCTCCACATTGAAAGGGGCCAATTGAGGTGGGTCAAACATCTGACAAGGATGCCTCCTGGGTGAGGTATTACAGGCTTTTTCCACCTGAAGGAGGCCCTGGGGCAGACCCAGGATATCCTGGAGAGGTTGCATCTCTCAGCTTGTCTGAAAACACCTTGGTGTTCCCCTGGACAAGCTAAAGGAGGTGGCTAGGGAGAGGGAGGTCTGGGCTTCTCTACTTAGGCTGCTTCCCTCAGCCCTGGATAAGTGGCAGAAAATGGGTGGATGGATAATAATAATAACAATAATATCATCATCCATGCTTTCATGTTGTCTATGCCCAATTTTCAACCTAACAGTTTGTTGTAGCAGAAATTGACATTCAACAAACAAGGAAAATTATCTAACATTTTAGAAATGGTTTTGATTCAGTCATTTACTTTTATGTTCTCTTTCTAAAATGAATTGCAGATACACCAAAGCCAAAACTGAGTGCTGACAAGAAAGCTATTCCAATAGGGGGCAGTGTGAACCTGACCTGCTCAATGAACCCTTCATCATCTGGATGGAAATACTACTGGAATAGATATTACAAATCTCATGAAACTCTGACTTCACTGAATGCGGTTTTCTACTCAGATGGACATATCGCTGTTTCACAGGAAGGATTCTACTGGTGCAGAGGAGGAAGAGGTGAACCAATTCACTACACCGAGTGGAGCGTGTCAGTCAAGATTGACAAAATTGGCAAGTATAACTTTAACTTCCTGCAAAGCACTACATCTGATGGTATCTGAACCTTTTGTCTTTCATGTGTTTTTATTGTACTTTCTTGAACATTAACAGTCTCAAACAGGCCTGTTGTGACTCTGTATCCACACTGGTCTGAGCTGTACAGAGGAGAGATGATCACTGTCAGATGTGAGATCCATGAAGGACACTCTGAGTGGGATTATGAGTGGGAAACAAACAGCTACAACAAACCTCCAAATCAAAGTGAATACAGGATTAATTTCCTTTCATCAACCAACAGTGGAAACTATCACTGTAGAGGAAGAATAAAAGGTTCTTACTATGAAACAACAGAGTGGAGTGATTCAGTCACACTGACTGTATCATGTAAGTTGAAGATCTTTCATCCATATTATCTTTGTTAATAAAATAAGCAAGAACTTTTATTTTTCTTATAGGTTTGTATCTGTCTTTTGTAAAAATTTAACGAATCAAATTCGTTAAATGCCCACTCCGGATCAGGACGAAAGGCACAGTCATGGGGGAAAAGAGTGATATGTTGGTCACATGTCCGTCCGCCAGCCAAAGTAGTGCCGTACAAATTAGTGTGAAAAAGAGACTAGATTAGCAAGCTGGCTCTCGCTGGCCTTTGAAAATCTGGGGGAGAAGGTGTAATACTCACGCCAGACCGTACCCATATCCACAGCAGGTCTCCAAGGTGAACAGCCTCTGGCATGTTAGAACAAGGCAGCTAAGGGAAGTCGGCAAGTCAGATCCGTAACTTCGGGATAAGGATTGGTTCTAAGGGCTGGGTCGGTCGGGCTGGGGTGCGAAGCCAGAAGCGCGGTGTGCGGCCCGCCTCGCGGGGCTCATGTCTGCGGCGCTCTGCGCATCACACAGCGTAGGTTTTCACGAGG
>VURO01049372.1:0-15731 GCA_015108175.1 Pelvicachromis taeniatus | reverse complement strand
AGCCCAGCAAAGTGGGCCGCGCACCGCCGCCCGACCGACCCAGTCCTTAGAGCCAATCCTTATCCTGAAGTTATGGATCTGACTTGCCGACTTCCCTTAGCTGCCTTGTTCTAACATGCCAGAGGCTGTTCACCTTGGAGACCTGCTGCAGATATGGGTACAGGGCCAGCGAGAGCCAGCTTGCTAATCTAGTCTCTTTTTCGTGCTAATTCGTATGTGCCGTACAAAGTAGTGCCTACTTTGGTTGGCGGACGGACATGTGACCAACATATCACTCTTTTCCGTGTCTGATCACATGCCTTTCCGCCAGGCAAAATGGCGGAACAAACCAAAACAAATCTTACGATGTCACAAAAATCATGAAAAAGCCTTAGAAAAGCCGCACCAGACAATAAGCCGCAGGGTTCAAAGCTTGAGCAAAAAGTAGCAGCTTATAGTCCGGAATTTACGGTACACAGTTATCTTAGCAAGTCTTAAAAGTAGAAAAGTGTCAAGGGCTGTGTCTGGATTTTGAGTTAATTTTGTATTTTTGATTTCTTATATTATGTGCCAACTTCTTGTGTTGATGGTATTATTAGTTAGGATTTAGTTGGGTCTTATTCTAGTTTAGGTTTTCATCTATGTCCCCTTGTCTGAGTCTATTCTTGTCCCGTGTCAGTATGTCATGTGTTGTCATGTCTGCGTCTCTCCAAGTTTCCTGTTTTATTGTTGAAAGTCTTTTGTTTCTTTGTTCAATGTGTTTAGTTTTACTCTTCACCTGTGACGTCGATGGCTGTGTCTCAAGTCCTAGGACGCATCCCTCGTGGGCCGTATTTGTAGGAGCCTATAAATTGGGACAGCCTATGTTGCGTCGCTGTGACGTAATTGGCTTACAAATGCGGCCCACGTCGGCTGCGTCCTAGGAAATGGGACAGACCCTTAGTCTGTGCGTTTCATTCAGTGTTTGTCAGGTCGTCTGTGTTTCCTCCCACCTCGTTACATCAGGTCCCATGTACTTCATGATTCTGCTCAGGTCGTGTTCGTCTTTCATTTTCTTGTTTCTCATCACAGTTTCTCGCACATTCCTGGTCAGAATCATGTTCATGTAGGTTGTCATAGTTATCATAGTTGAATCATAGTTACCACAGTTTAGTTTCCCCAGTTTAGGTTTATTAGAGTTTTTGCCTCTGTTGCCTTTTTGCTTTATTTTTGTATTCACGTTTAATCAGCCTGAATAAACGGCTCGCCTTGTGTTTTAAACGCACTTCCGTCTCCTTCCGTGTCTGCAATTGGGTCCCACTACTCACTCAGCACACAGCCAGCTCCCACTGACCGTGACAAACAATCTCAAGTGAACAACAAAAGCTTTGACACTGTGTCTTTATTCATTTAACAAAAATCAATGCGGATGCCAAAATAATAGCAGAAGGAATGTGTGAAAAACTAAAAACACCTTTAGCACCATTGAAGTTATTGTTTTCTGTAGGATTTTATCAAAATCTCACATCATTGTGGAACAATTTTGGCCCTCTTAGTCCCATCACAGCATTTCAATCGGGTTTAGGTGTACGCTTTGGCTTTAAGCTTCCATGGGAATTAAAAGGGTGAATAGCAGTCAGCTGGTAATCAGCTGCACTTAATTAACTAATGAGCAGAAAGTGTGACCACCTCTATAAATGCATGTTTCATGTGCAGTGTTCTCGTGTGTGTTAACACACAGAAATCAGCAATGATGTTAAAGAAGCAACTGTTGCTGCCCATCAATCTGGGACAGGCTTTAAGGCCCATTCCCAAGAATTTCAAGTCCATTGTTCCACAGTGAACAAGATCATTCTTCTGCAAACGATCTAATTATTTTTTATTACGTCCTGACATGTAAAACCTTCGAAATGAAAGAGGGTGTGCTTTTTTTTCACATGACCGCGTGGCTGAGGTTTCTACTGCCACTTCAGTAAAACACAGGTAAGTAAAAGCATTACATTGAAGTTCACAAAGATCACTCTGTTTTCTCTAAAGAAGAAATCTGTACTAAAACTGAATTTCAAACAGAATTTGTCTGGTATGAATAAAACTTTTTCTTAAAGACTGTAAAAAGATTTTCATAGGATGATATCTCTTAATGTTGGCGCATAAAGTGAGCTATTTGCGTGGCCACATAACACGGTCATGTTAAGTGAGTAAATAATGTTTTTATACTATTTATGAAGAGCTTAAAGATACATTTCACTGTATTTTGTACCTGTTATTTTCTGATTCTTTAAGGTGCCTGAAGCAGCATTAGATGGATGATGTAGAGCAAGTTGAGAGAGAATAAATCTGCGTCTGAGACTGTGTCAAAAATCTGCACTGTGATAAATATTAATGTTGATGTAATTATTTTACTGCCTGGCTGGAAATATTTCTTTAAAAAGTCTAGCCGCATCTTTAGACAATGCGTGCAGGCCCACGGCTCACCTCTGAAGCTCAGTGTATTGACACTTTTTTTGTCTCTTTTATTCACAGCGAAGTCTCCCGTCGCAGAATGAAGTCTCTTTTCAGGCTGAAATTAAGTGGAACTGAACGTGTGAGTGCAGTTTTGATTTTTACTGTCCATCAGTACCCAGGAAGGAGAGGATATTTAAATGATCTTGCTGCAAGTGGCATGCTATCAGAGTGCTTTCTTATTTATAAAAAAATATAACAATATCCAGCAGTTCCACTGGGAAAAATACAATTTATTGAAGTGCACACAGAACAATATCTGTATTGTGCCGTATAAGACCCCTCTTTTATAAGTTTCCATCTTTCAAAATGGTTGATCTGCCCTTTTATAATATCTGTGCTGGTGTCTTCAGTCGGCATTGTTACACATTAGGTCTTGTTTTCCTTCTTTACAAAAGAAAACTGCAGAAAACTTCTGCAGACTGAAAATTGCCTGAGCTACATAATCCATCACAGCAAACACAGAGACTTAATTTGGTTTTGTCAGTGTTTCTTGTTTTGCTGTTATTTCATTGCGCTCCAGTTGAGTGTTTTCATATCAGCGCTCACATCACATTATGTTCTGCTTACGGTCAATCTCCACGCACACACACACACACACACGCACAAACACACGCACGCAGAAAGAGATGCAAGTCTGTGCTAGGAAATAATCCCTTAAAAGTATTGCATACAACATGTAAAATCACTGAGGAGAAAATTGAGTTAAAGCACAGAAAAATTTTACTTTGCAGACTGCATTAGATGACCCCAGCACAGGCTTTTTAAAAGGTAATCAGACCTGCTACCTCACCTTTGTGCTGAGTTGCAGATAACTGCCTCCTGTAGATGTGTGTAAATGCATCACAGTGAGGCAGCAGAATAGCTGTGTGTGCACACTGACATGTAAAATTAGCCAGCAGATATGAAAGGAGGCATTTTCAGGCTGCATGGATCTCCTCAGGGAAGGTAGATGCAGGAGTTTTTAAATAGATCAGATTTTCTTTCTTTTTTTTTTTAAATGTTGGTGTTGTTTTTCATTTAATCTGAGAAAACCATAAAAACTGCGGTGAGTTTGTCTCCGTCCTCTATATGTACCAATCAGCCACAACATTAAAACCACCTGCTTAACAGCGCATCTTTCCCTCTGCCTGCCAAATCAGCTCTGTCCTGTCAAGGCATGAAGTCCACAGACCGCTGAAGCTGTCGGGCACCGAGACATTAGCAGCAGATCCTTTAATTCCTCTAGGTTGCAAGGTGAGGTTTGAGACCCGGGGAATAGCGAGGCCAAGTCGACGCCATGGGGGCCTTGTCATGTTCCTGAAATCATTTGTAATTTAGGTGTGCAGGATAGTTGCAGTGTCAAGCTCAGAGAGGCCACAGCAGTCGCAAAAGGGGTGAACGTTGGCACCAGCGTTCAGGACACACATGGACTGATCATCTCCGTGATAATACTGATACTAAAATAATACATCTTATTTCTGTTGCTCTTTTCTCAACCAGAGTTACAGAGTGCATCGCAGATTTCACCAAAAATATTATCATTGAAACATCAAGAAATGCACTTTAATGCACTGAGTGTACAACGTTGTTGTTTTTTTTGTTTTTTTTTAATGACTGAGCTGCTCTAATAATAAGAGGAAGCTCGTTCAACAGCGGTGCAGCTGAAACAGTAACAATGGGGTCCCATTCATTTTAAGCCTGGACCGTGGACTCTGTAGCAGCCATTGATTCTCTGATTCGAAGGGTTCGGCCGCAGAAACAGGGGGTTAAGAGTTCTGAGATATTAAGTGGAGCCATACCATGTAGTGGTTTAAAAGCAATCAATAAAATCCTAAATTGGATTCTGTAGGAATGGGAAGCCAGGGTAATTCTGCGAGGACTGGAGTAATGTGTTCGATGGGCTTGTGAGGAGCTTTGCTGCAGTGCTTTGTACTCACGATAAACGACCAACTGCTGCATCATTGAGGCACGTGCTGAATGAGTTGTGCTATTGTAATAAGCAGGAGTTGATTGTGGGTAAGATGTTCTGTAATATTGTGATCTACAGATGAGGATGAAATGATTACCCCCCCTCTATTAAAGTCAAATTGTTTTAACAGCGCATTTTCAATATAGCATTTCTGAACATACTGGTTTTGGTTTTTTTTTTCTTGGAAAACAGTTTTATTTTCACACAATAACAATATCAAAAATTACCAGGGTGAATATTATTACCCCCCTGAAAAACTGACCTTTTTATTGATCCATAGAACAAAGCTCTGCAGTGCAATGATGTGATTTAACTGTGTAAGGCTGAAAGCTTCTAAAATCAAGTTAAAACTGAGGGTTATCTTCCACTTTACAGTATAAAAACTTCAGCAAGGGTTTGAGTTGTCACTTGAGAAAGCACCTTGCCAGAAACAAAAGAAATCAGCTTAGACTTGAGGAAAAAGAATTATTGATGCTCACAAAGCAGGAGATGGATATACAAAGTTATCACAGCATTTCCAAGTGCCAAGAACCGGAGTGAGAAGCATCATCAAGAAATTCAAAGGCAGCCACACAGTACAGAACAAGCCTGACAGAGGTAGGAAGCAAAAGATTTCAAAGACTCTGGAATGAAAACCGGTGAAAGATGTGTCTAAAGACCTCAGAACAACTGCCAAGACTGGTGAATGACTTAGACAAATCGGGGATTGTAGTCACAGAGAAGACAATCACTAGAACCCTTCACAGGGATAGACTGCAAGGCAGCAGACCAACAAAAGCTCCACTTCTGCAGAGGAGACACCTTCAAGCCAGACTGAAAGAGGCTAACGATAACCTGGAGATACTGGAAGCGCGCCCTTTAGTCAGATGAGATGAAACTCTTTATGTTTGGAGAAAGAAGGAAGAGGCGTACAACCCTTGTAACACTGTCCCCACCGTGAAATATGGTGGTGGAAGTATTATGCTGTGGGGATGCTTCAGTGCATCTGGAACTGGGAATCTGATGGGGCGAGGACAAGTTTCACAGTGGGTTCACCCGAAACCTTGGCTGATTGTGACCTACACCCGTTTTCACACCTCAGCTCATGTGAATAGGCAGAGGATCATTAGGGGGTCCATTGTCCCTCTTGGGGGGACACTCCCATATGACTTCAATCTGGGACTCTCCACTATTTGACCTTAGAGCTGAAGAAGCTTCTTGGATGAGAGGTGAAACGTCTTCAAGCAACTTAAAGAAGTCCAGACGCTTTTCTTTCCTAAGCTCCTTAGACAACTGGGAATCTCATAAAGATGGAAGAAACTATGCAGAAAGAAGGATATGTGGACATTTTGAAGGAAAACTTCAAGCAGTCTGCAGAAACATTGGGTCTGGTTCAGCACCCTTTGTCTTCTTTTTTCCACAATTTAAGAACACTTCAATCAGAAATCAACATTATTTACCCAAAACATGCACCTGGTGAACTCCAAGGTGACTGCTACTACGATCGACCTGCACAAAGTCAGGACATGTATCCCGCTGAAAATGTTTGGGGTAGGCTGAAGACCAAGGTCCATGCCAGAAGACCATCCGATTTGAAGACGCTTTAGAAATTTGCCAAAGAAAAATGGGTAGGGGATGCTCAGGTGATGTGCGACACTTGTTGAAGAAAATAAAGGACACGCAATTGACTATTGGCATCATCATTAGAAATCATTTTGTTTCTGTGCGCAGGTATACTAATGTAAGCTGCCAAAATACAACTAGGATGTTTGGGGAAAGCTGGTTTTAAATACTGCTTGCTTTTCTAAAAGCCTCTGGGAAATACTTGCCCTACTTCCATTATTCCATGGCCCAGTTCTGATGCTCTTGTGTTCACTGCAGGCAACTTTGGTTATGGACGATGAGCAGCGTGGATCGGCACTGTGACCAGTCTGCAGGTACACAGGTGTCTGTGACCCTATTGACAATTCACCAGCCCTCCCTCCTTGGACCACTTATGATAAGTACATAGAATAATGATTTAAGGGGCAAGGGGAGTGGGGGTAATATTCTTAGAATAACTCAGAGTTTTCTGGATTAAAGATTTAAATTTACAAGAAAGAAAAAGCACATAGTTATTTTAAAAAATAAAAACATTTTGCATGAAAAAAAACAAAACAACAACAGCTTTTTACTGTTTTCTTAAAAGGGATCTTTGGTTAGATGTCTGATGTAACGTAAAGGCTGCAGACATTAAAGCCATTAAAGTCATGCCTTTTAGCCAAACATCAGTCTTTCATGTCTCGCGATTCCATTTTATGCTTCAAGAAGATTGTGGAGAAATTTGTGGAGTTTATCTTGCTGAACACAAAGTGTAAGTGTCAAAAAACTTTACATCCCATAGGGCTTATTTTCTGTAATAACCATAAGTTTATGGACAGTTTCAGTTCGTTTTTTTTGTCAGTTGAACCAAAGCAATGCCAGTCTCTGGGTTGGCCTGCAAAGAACATCATCTCTGCAGAACTCTGCCTCCATAAGTGCCATCCACGTAAAGAAGTGGATGGCTTTAGTCTAATTGTGCATTCGTACCTGTTCCCGGGTCTGATCTATGAAGGAGCTGCACTCCTCGAAGTATGACGTGATCTCGGTTTCTGGGAGGTCCAGGATCTGGAGCGTCTTATAGACCATCTCATCTGGGAACAGGTTATCGACTCCATATGCAACATTTAGCACATGAGACACCTGACAGAGGGGAGATGGGGAAGAGGGAGTGGGTGCAGAGACGTGAAACTCCTTGAGCAAATGACCCCTGAGCATTGACTTGCTTTAAAAGCTCTTTTTGCCTTGACAGAAGAGTAAGAGAGATATTCTGTCAGCCATATTGATGACTTGACACAAGCTGAATGTGACTGAGAGAGGGCAGAGGCACAGGGAGAAAGGAGGAAAGGGGAGAGAGATGGAGAGGAAAGGGTGAGGGAAGCAAGAGGGAAGCGAGAGTAGGCAGGGAAGAAGACAGATGGCTCCAATTCATTTTGCAGTATCTGTCTACTCTCACTTAAATTTAGCTTACCTCAGAGGGCTAAATTCTCTCCTCCGTTACATCTCAGCGTCGCACTAATGTGCTCTGCTTTTAGACTACTTGTATCATCTAACATTCTCTTCCGCGTTAAGAGACAAGTTAGGCGTTACACTATATTTTTTATTATTGACAACAAATCCCATTAAAGGCCAAAACTAACAGTGAAATGATCCTTCTCGGAAGTATTGTGTGTGTGTGTATCAAAGTCTGATAAATCTCATCCCGGTGCGCCACACAGCTATATTATTGCCTAAAAAGTATTAAAAACATATCAAACACACACAGTGTGGTTTATCTTCTGTCCTGCTGCTACAGTAAATATTTCCACACTTTATTTATAAAAAAATCTGTAGCTGTAAATAGTCCCAACAGATGTACTTATTCCTCCTATATAAGTAACGTTGGCTAAAAGTGAAAGTGAGCCTTGTTTTAGGGAAATTTTGAGTATTGCCACACAAAGTAATAAGAAACACAGTAATCGGTGTGAATTGATTGAGTTTTTTTTTTTAAATATCCCAGTATGTTTCAATTTGATCCATAATCATATTTTCATTATTACAGATATTCCTTGGTGGATAAAAGACCCTCTTGACAAACCACAGTTAATGTAGAAGGCTAGCTTGTTTCCTGTTGTTACTGTCTACTTTGGCTTTTCAAAATAAAGGAAATGACATACGGCACGATGATGATAAATAATATAATTATGTCTGCATGCATGAATGTCTGGCTTTTGACAACCACATGGGAGTTTTTGTAGATGGAAATACAAATGCAGTAGAGTCCAAGCAGTAGAAAATGTGCCCGCAATAATCCAGACTACCAGACAGTTGATCACTATCACAACCACGACTACAGGAAACCAACCAAGCACCAGATGTCCACTGGATGCTGTTTTCTTTGGCTAAATCTGGAGAAACATGGCCTTTAAAAACATATCAAAATTGGTCATTTTTAGAATGTGTCTTTTGGTTTAATTGATATTTGATCAACCGAGCATCTAGTACAGACGGACAAACTATTGGAGGATGGCTTCTGTCATTTATATACATCATGGTTGATGATGCATGGTTCGTGCCGTGGTTTGCAAGGCTGCCTCCTAGCTAAAAGTAGGAGTCTGCAGGTTGTCTCAGAATTGTCCTAAAAATGAGACGGCGTTTCACCTTTCAACCAAATCTGCTTTCCAGTATATTTTTGCTGGTTTGCAAAATGGACGTTCTACTCAGTGTAGCATCATATCTATAATATGTCTGTTTTACAGTGAGTAGATCTGACATTCTGCCAGTCTCGATGCGAGATTCACCAACACAATACTCCACTGCAGTGTTTAAAGGCATTGTTCCACTGGTAAGAGCAGGTTTTTATAAAGTGCCTTTGGGCAGGCTGTCAAATCTCCTGAGTTTAATAGCTATCTATGAAAACCTGAATTTAGACAGCCAAGGTTTCATCCTAGAAACAGGAAGTGAAGGTATTCGTAATCTCTCCAATTCATCATCCTGAGACTGCACAGGCAGCAATATGCTCATGCCTGGGAGCAGCCACTGCAGAGAAGGACTAGTCACATTTTACTGATGTGGAGGAGCAGCGCTGAGACTTACTGTAATCATTTACTCCCTCTACTGTGCTAAACTGTCACTGCATGAGTCATGAAGCTCCTCTGGCTATTCGCTGGCTGCTGCTGACCCACAGGAAAGCTCAGCTACATAGCTGCCTCTAATCTCATGTCACTACACATGCTATCACAACAAAGCAAGGGCATGCCCGCCCTATTGATCCCTCTGTACTGACCTTATATCTCTGCAGGGTGTCAATGTCGTGGGCTGCATCCTGAGAGCCTGAAAAGACAGAAACAACTCGATAAGAAGGCAGACAGATGGGGCGTGCATCTGCCTACCAAGTGTGTTTAAATAAAGCTTCCTGTAGCATGATGATAATTCCTCAGCCGTAAAACTGCTTAAACCAGTTTAAGTATAGAAATATTTTCAGCACACCGTGCTTATTTACACCTGTGAGAAGTCAAATGTACCATTTAGTCATATGTATTTATTGGGATGCTGCTTATTTGAGTAAAACTTGAATTTTCACAACTAAAGTCAGTGTCAGACACTGTGATTGATCTAAAGAAGTGACTTTGGGCTGTGATGAAACATGGCAAGGTATTTTCTGGCATTTAACAGATTACAGATGATCAAACGGACCAGGAAACGGCCGCTGGATACCTTTGACCCTATCGATATGAGGATGTTTTAAAGCGGTGCCAAGTTTTGCAGGGAAAGCAAAAGTGGAAGGATATCAGCAACAATATGACTTCGTAAGAAAACATTCAGACACAAAACCCTTTTTGAACAGCCGCAATACCAAGCGGGGAAGATATCAGTCAGCAAAAACCAAGAGTAAAACGGCTTAAAGCTACAGAAAGAATCTGGGATAGGAATCAGATGATTTGTGTATGTAGTCACACTCGACTAGGCTTAAAAACTGCTGAAATACAGTAGATATACAGAGTTATCTGTCACTGCAGAGAAGGAAGCGCATGACTCCTTTTGCGAGACATTTTCATGACAATAAACCTTCATCAGCAAAATTTGGAAAGAAATAATGCAGCATGGAGTGTTAAAACTGCATTATTATTATTATATACTTATACACAAATTAGTAGATCTATATTCACCATTACTCTCCCACTCACAAACCTTCTTAAACGTTACTTTATTATAGTTGCTGCTCACTTGTCACAGTCTAAAACAAATGGAACTGATCATTTGGTGCTTTGATTTGTCCTCTAACGGGGAAACACAGAGAGGGACCAAGAACAAGACAGGGTGGATCATGGGACATTTAAATATTTAGTCAGAAACAGAAAATCTGTTATATACTGCGTATATTTAGGCTAATAAGCAGCGCTGTGGAGTCATCCATATGGCATTGCATGCAAAAAAGCACAACGAGCAAGCCTGATCATTGAAAAGCACTGAAACCTGTTTTGCTAATTGGGAAAGCAAATATTTAGATGCTTTATATAACAAAATGGAATACTACAAAAGTTCAGGCAGTCATACTGTATATTACTGTATATTGACTGAAACTTTCAGCTATAATAACAGAAAATTGTATATACCGTATATCTTCCAATTGTAGCCCGGGCGTTTAGTCAAAAAATTATCCGGCCAGCCCGGCGTTTAAAAGAGACCAGCGGTTGTTGGAGACCGGCTTTTATTCCCTTCTCTGAATTGTCGTGGAAGTGAGAGGGAAAGAGGACCCAGGTGCAGTTTTTAGACTGAGGTGAAAAGACATTTACTTACAGTGCTCCAAAACATATTCCAACAGTTCACAAATAATGCAGTTCCCAATTGTGCTCCTCCTTTGCTCCCGAGTGTCTCCTTGTGTGTGGTAGCCCAGTGCACGAGTGGTGCTCCCCAAAACTTCTCTCTGCCCGACTCTCCAGGAGAGGAAGTAAAAGACCAGAAAATCACTGTTAGCAGGTTCGCTAGCCGACAGTTCCAGTTCAGTGTAATAATCCCACTTCGATGGTCGCTGCATCCAGCTTAAATGCAGCTGGTCGTAGATGACGGCTGATAGGAAACAGCTGGCTGAGTGACGGTAGCTACGGTAGCTCCGACGACAGCGTGGGGTTTTTTTTCTTTTTTGAGCGACATTCCAGTCACACTCCATACCAGTTGGTGGCCGTAATGCACCATTCAGTTGTTTGCCAACCGCCAATAAAATTTAAAAAGAAGAAGAAGAAGACAACGCGGAGGGACTTCCGGGTTGAAGGTCGCCCGGCTACTATTGGAGACCGGCGTCTATTTGTCGTGACATGTTTTCAAACCGGCGTTTATTAGTAACCGGCGTTTAAAAGAGACAGGCTACTAATGGAAGATATATGGTAGTTTAAAATGAGCAAAATACTAATTATGTAAAGCTTGAAAATAATGGTATGAAGTACAGTATTTGCATCCAAAAATTAATAACCTTGAAATACAAGTATAACTGTAAAGTACTTGAGTAAATGTAGTCAGTTACACGTGTAGTGCCATCCCTGAGTGTTGTAGATTGTCATGCATACATTTTTCATCACGGTCAGAGGAACTGTGGGAGAAGGGGAAGGTAGCATGTTAGCCCACTTCACAGAGCTGGAGCTGAGGGAAGGATAGAGATCACAGCAGCGGTCTTACCCTTTCCAATCCAAGTCAGTCTTTTTACCAGTGAGCAGTCCACTGACATATTACATCATCCTACCAAATGCTGTTGGCTTTATGAAAGTCTGCACACAATTATAAGAAGGATGCGACAATAGCTGAAAGCAAATTCCTCCAGGGTGAACTAAGACCAAAGCAAGAAAGAAGTCCCAGTTAGCTTTCTAAAGCAAACCAAATCAGACGACCAGCATAGGAGGGAAGCCTTTACGAGGAACACTTACAAAAACTGCTGAAGTGAAATGCAGTAAAAAGAATTCTGTCCCTAATAAACTGGCTCCTTCCTAAGGGTCTGGTTTTGAAAGCGAGCAAACCCACTGGGCCAGCCTCCTCCTACGGAGGTCTGAAGTCGATTAAAAAAAAGAACCAAAATCAGACACAATAAATTAAAATATCTCCACTCAAATGACAGCAGTGGAAAATATGGTGTTAACCACACAGGGCGATTTTAATAAAGATAATCTTTAATTAAAAAAAGATATTCCGCCGCCCTTGCCGTTCTAGAGCCCGAGGCAGTGCCCTGTCCCTGCCTCTCTGCCAGTAGCAGGGACCAACACACTACTTACCCCGACTGATTTATTATCATTACTTGTAGCCGTGATGGAGGTGGAAAGAATGATTACTTTGCCATTTTTTCCACCACTTTCCTACCTATTGATGCAACCCCCTGGTCAGACATAGTGGGACACAAGCAGGTATACATATAATGATTCAGTCTTGTTTTGTGTTGTATTTGTTTTGTGTCTCCTCAATGTCCTTGACCATGCTTATTGTTTTGAAGGCAATAAAAAAAAGAGCAACAGCACTCCATTTTCAACTGAGAAAGGCAATCACGGAGTGAAAATAGAGCAATGATCTTTTTCCATTTGTCAAATAACTCCTCATGAAGACAGCAGTGGAAGTGTTGAGTAGCAGGAGCTGGGTAATTATGTGAGGGAGACATATGGGCAGGAAACCGAATATGATGGAAGGACTTCCTCCAGACTTTCCAGGGTGGATTCTCAGCTTACTGCCTTCAAAGCAGCAACATTTGCACTCTTTGCATTAGCCAATCCACTTTTACGTAATGCCAAACTCATGGTGTTGAGACGCACATCTAAAGCCAAAGGATTGTGCGTGTGTTTGGAAATAAGCCTGCTCCAGCCCATATGTCTCATCAGTTTAGAAGGAGATGATTGAGAGTGACACATCTGTGAAAGCATGCCAGGATCTTTAGAGCCGTTTTCAAATAAGAGCCTGACAGGGGACCTTGTTCAGCGAGTATGCTAAAGAAGGGAAGACAGATGTCCGTCATATTTTTAGTGGTGTGTGGCAGATGTTATTAGAAAATCAATAGACTCAATGTGCTGGTGTCATTAAAGCAGAGGTGGACATGTTTTTGCTTTAACTAATTTCCGGACTATAAGCCGCTACTTTTTGCACAAGCTTTGAACCCTGCGGCTTATTGTCCGGTGCAGCTTTTCTAAGGCTTTTTCATGATTTTTGTGACATCGTAAGAGGATTTGTTTTGGTTTTTTCCGCCATTGTGATCAGACACGAAAAAGAGTGACATGTTGGTCACATGTCTGTCCGCCAGCCAAAGTAGTGCCATGCGAAAAAGAGGCTAGATTAGCAAGCTGGCTCTCGCTGGCCCTGTACCCGCAGCAGGTCTCCAAGGTGAACAGCCTCTGGCATGTTAGAACAAGGCAGCTAAGGGAAGTCGGCAAGTCAGATCCGTAACTTCGGGATAAGGATTGGCTCTAAGGGCTGGGTCAGTCGGGTGGCGCGGGGCTCGGATGTCTGCGGCGCGTCGCACGGCGTGGGTTTTCACGGGGCGGTGTCCCATAATAAAAAGAATGTGTTCCAAAACAGTCATCTCTTTCCTGACAATCCCCTTTGTGTATATTCTCTTACATATGATAATTAAACATTAAAACACCTGCGGCTTTTAGTCCAGTGCAGCTAATGAATGAACAAAATGTCATTTTTTTTTATAATTTCAAATTGTGCGGCTAATATTCAGGTGCACTTTGTAGTCCGGAAAATACGGTAGTAATGGATTATTATTATTGCACAGTGTAATAGCCAACCGAATATTAATGTGGTCAACAATTAAACTGGCTCACACCATGACGAGGATAGCACTTTTATTTCCTGTAGTTTTCCCCACGTAGCTGACATGATAGAAAGTGGAAACAAAGTAATGATGGATACAATCCGGCCAAATAAAATGAGATCTGCTGTTAAAAGGGAAGGGATCAGATGAAGTGGGAGAATCATAGAAACCAGTGAGCGTCAAATTAGTGGAGAGAGCTTCTCAACATGAGAGGGTTCAAAAACAGTGTTTAGTTGTTATTGTTTCTGTTGTAACAATTACTGGACAGGGGATGGAGCCACATTAACCCTTTCACATAGTGGTCACTACAGCTATTTAAAGGCTGTTGTCTTGTATTTGTGTCAGTGTTGATGGTATACTTGCACATAAAGCACTACATTGGACACTGATGTGTCACTCCATACGCTGCCACCCACTTGTCATTTAATGTTACTATAGATGTATGACGTGTGTCATTGTAATTATTGTTATTTAATCCTGTCATGCATGAATTATGACAACCTCAATCAGGATTTCTTTCTTAAGTATTTTTAGAGAAAAAAATCCTGATTGAGGTTTCATAATTCATGCATGAAAGAGTTAAAGTTAGGCCCTAGTAATATAGCCTTAATGGTAAGTTGGAAACCACCGGTTGCGAGGTTAAAATGTGTAATCCATGACCATCTGGCAGCTGGTTTTTGGCGACCACTGCAAAATCAACTGCTAAAGCCCCGTTCACGCAAACCTAGAGAGTTGTCGGTGAACTCAAAGCAACACAACATGCCACTGGCTAAAGCAACTCGAGAACGAGCACTGGTGACAAAGCCATTTCAAGGTGAACCTTCCCAGAAGAAGTCGGCCTACGAAAGTTACATCAAAAAGCACGCTCACAACTCATCTAGGAGGTCGCAATAGAACCCAAAACCGCAATGAATGAAATCATCATTTAAAAAATGTATTTTGTATTCACTCTGGTTATCTCTGTCTAATATTAAAATTTGTTTGATGGCCTGAAACATTTGAGTGTGACAAATGTGCAAAAACAAAAAAAAAAGGAACTCAGGAAGGAGTGAAATACTTTCTTTCATTTCTGTACATTTCCCCTGTAGCAACTGGGGGTGCCGGAGCGTCACCAACTGGTCTCTAGGCCTGTGTGACTGAGGTTTTACCACTTTCATTTTTCGTTGGCAGACTTTTGCCCCAAAACCTTGAAATTAAGTTGATACTTCTTCTGTTGATTTTCACAGGCATTTCCATTTAGTTATTCTTGTATATCATTATTACATATTGCTGCTTATCAGTGAAAATTGTATCTGTGTTTTTAATTGGTAAGGGAGAATCCTCCCTTAGAGCGACACGTACCATGGAAAAAAACTGAGGATCATCACAATGAATGCCCCGCACACACAGAATGACTTCTCTGCTCTCGCCTGCAGATGTTGTTCTAGATGCATTTGAACCAATAATGGAAAAAAAGAGAATCAATTTTTTTTTTTTTTATAATGAGATTTGGTAAAAATTGGATCTCCATCTTGTCTCTCAAAAACTAAAGGGAAGGGAATTTCTCCAACAGTATGTGTGTGTGAGGGATTTTTCCTGAAGACTTTGTTTGGCCTTCCTTTTGAAAGACGTTTAAGGCCACAGTCAAAGAAAAATAATGTTAGTTTAAGCCAATGGCTGTAATACTACTGCTACTACTAGTAATAATAATAAATGTAATTTATTGAATTATCTAAAGTAAAATGTTCTGTAATTCAATAAATTACATTTATTATTATTACTAGTAGTAGTAGTAGCAGTAGTATTACTACCTCCCGGGTGAGGTGTTCCGGGCATGTCCCACCGGGAGGAGGCCCCGGGGCAGACCCAGGACACGCTGGAGAGATTATATCTCTCGGCTGGCCTGGGAACGCCTTGGTGTTCCCCCGGATGAGCTGGAGGAGGTGGCTGGGGAGTGGGAGGTCTGGGCTTCTCTGCTTGGGCTGCTGCCCCTGCAACCCGGCCCCGGATAAGCGG
>VURO01049370.1:0-15911 GCA_015108175.1 Pelvicachromis taeniatus | reverse complement strand
TCGGGCAGTGCCCATCCAGGCCCCATGGACTAAGGCCCGGCCACCAGACGCTCGCCCTCAGGCACCCTCCCCGGGCCTGGCTCCAGGGCGGGGCCCCGGTAACCCTATCCCGGGCAGTAAACTGTTCCCTTGTTGGCTCTCTCATAGGGGTCTTTTGGATCGCTCTTTGTCTGGTCCCTCACCCAGGACCAATTTGCCATGGGAGACCCTGCCAGGGGGCAAATAGCCCCCCGACAACATAGCCCCTGGGATCCCTGGGACACACAAACCCCTCCACCACAATAAGGTAGCGATCCACGGAGGGGTGTAAGTTTACTTACAGTGCTCCAAAACATATTCTAACAGTTCACAAATAATGCAGTTCCCAATTGTGCTCCTCCTTTGCTCCCGAGTGTCTCCTTGTCTGTGGTAGCCCAGTGCAAGAGTGGTGCTCCCCGAAACTTCTCTCCGCCTGACTCTCCAGGAGAGGACGTAAAAGACCAGAAAATCACAGTTAGCAGGTTCGCTAGCCGACAGTTCCACTTCAGTGTAATAATCCCACTTTGATGGTCGCTGCGGGGTTTTTTTGAGCGACGTTCTAGTCACACTCCATACCAGTTGGTGGCGGTAATGCACCATTCAGTTGTTTGCCAACCGCCAATAAAATTTTAAAAAGTAGACAGCGCGGAGGAACTTGGAGACCGCCGTCTATTTGACGTGACATGTTTTCAAACCGGCGTTTATTAGAAACCGACGTTTAAAAGAGACAGGCTACTAATGGAAGATATACTGTACCAAATCAAATGGATCAATACGGCAAAGCTATGATGGTCCATTTGGTAAAATAAATCCGTTGAGCATCTGTTTTGGCTGTCAGATAATAATTATGATCACTAATGATCCAAAACAGGACAGGCAAAAAAACAACCAAAGAAAAGGAAGATATACGATATTACATCATATAAATGTTATTAATAGAAACTTAGTAGCATATATATATGTAATTTACTGGCTATAGACATTTCATCTTGTTTAACATTGAACATGTCATTGTTGGCAGAATTGTAACAGCTGGTAATCTTTGTGATTTCAGAACTGCTTCATTTCCAGCTTACTTGTCCCACAACATGGCTGCCCACCTTGGCGCTGTTGGCCGGTCCCAGGCATGACAGACTGAGGCTGCTCAGAGCAATGTTATTGATTTGACTGGCAAATGAGGGCAAAGTAAAACAGGAAAAATAAATTGAAGGCAACACAAAATGTTCACATTTAAATAAATGGACCCTTTCTGTACATGAAGATAAAGCTATTCGACCCTCAGTGCTGCTGCACTCACATGTGTTCCAACGGTTTACTGGTCCTATACGCACAAATGTGCCAAAAGAAGACCTGCAGGGTAAAAAGACAAGCAACAGAACGAATGTCATATTTTACATATAATGAATATGCGCAGCTTTAATCACCAGCAATAACTGGCTGTTTACATGGATCAGTTTACAATTATCTACTGTTAGTATCAAGAACCAGGTCAGCCACACATCTTTACAGGCCGTCCATCTATACGGGACATTTTTATTCTGTATTATACAAATATTGTGTTCATCTCTTTATTCCAGTAACATACTTTGTAATCTGCAGACAGATGCCAGTGAAAGGCTTTGAGACCATCAAGATAGACAGGACCCAAAGAAAGGTTTTGAGGCCACCAAAGGAGTCCCTGGGCTTAACCCTTTGGGACCTTTCCAAAAGGAGTGACCTTTTGTAACGCTCTCAGTGTTTCAGCGTTTCAGTCGCCCCCTCAGTTTCTGTTTTGAGTTTGAAAGGTAGTGAGACCCAGCCACTGCCCATGATGCTAGCTATTTTAAAAACTGAATACTACCAGATAACTGCAAAGCCTTATTTAGAGATGGTCTCCCTGAAGTCTCCATACTGGCACAAAATATTAATTCTGCTTTTTGCTAATTCTAACCCAGTAATGCAGCATGTTATCTAATAATAAAAAAAAAAAAAACATTGTTTCCCACAGAAATTATGGACCAACTCTATTTCAGTCACTGGCACAAGAGTGCCAGACAACTGAGTACAAGCAGCTAAATATGGACTCCGTAGGGAGTCCAGCAATCAAGGACAAGACAGTCATTTCCCAGTCTAGCATGCCAATGTCTGGAATTATTTTAATGCTGAGAGTTAAAAGTGAACTTCATTTTCTTTATTATTTTTGTTTCCACAAGAGTGTCATTTAGTGCAAAAAAAAATATCCAAATAGCCTAACAAACAAGACACATGACGGTACATGAGTAACGATAAATACTATTTTCACAAATGACTGATCAAATATCATCCTTTGCTGCCTAAATGTCAACGTGACCATAGTGTTAATTTGAAAGTCATAAGAAAATCGGAGCTGTCATTCTGTAGCCGGTCTACAGTACATTGCTTTTTATACACACCTCATTGACCTCAACAATCATAATAAAAGGAAGGGACAATAACAATAATATCATAAAAGTATTTTGTCAGCGGTACAAAACACTTGCATCTCCATAAATAACAGACTTTTACTTGCTCTTCTTCTTGCTGCTGTGATAAATGGCTCAGTCTTACAGATTTTCTATCGCTGAGAATAAAAGCACAGGCGAAGCTACTGTTTTTTTTTTCTCTACACTTTAGCTTCACCTAGCATACTATTGACACTTTCCACCACTGATGTTAGCACTGTGTCCAATTCAACACATTGAATGGATCCACAGATAAAACAGGCAGTTTAAAGACTAATGAGCAGAGCAAGTTGCATATTTACCACCAATCACATTTTTTTAAAGCCGTCTCCATTGAAAAATGAAGACTACTGAAAAGGCAACCCTTTGACACCAAAAATGCAACTGAAAAAAGAATCAGTAGATACTCTTATTGTAATCTTAAAGTAAAAATGTGGCTTGCCTGTATGAAGACTCTGTGAGTACAGTGAAGTGTTGTCCTGAGACAAGCTGAGAGTGCTTTTCTTGGCTTATTTTCCACTGAGCGTGCTTTGACCCTGGGCTCATGGCCAAAGCGCTATAGCTGAGACGCCTCTGGAGTGCTAATGCTGTTCTCCAATGTAGTTATTATTTGTTATTGGTTTTATCTTTCCCAGGTAATGGGTAAGAATCCAAAAAGCTCCAAACACACTATGTTTTGACTGTGGACTATAATGTAACAACTATGTCGCCCGTTGCGTCTGTCATATTTTTAAGCCTCTAACTGTTGGCCCACGAGCATGTTGGATTTTGTCAAGTGATCATTTTTAAAGAAGGTAAGATGCTAGATATCGTTTTTTTAATAGCAATAACTAAATAAATAAATAAATTCTTCATTAGCAGCGTCCTCCCCTCCCGTCAGCCTGGATACTTAGTGGAAGAAACTTTGATGTTATCCCTCTTCACCTCTAAGTGTAAACTGCTTCTTCTAATTGAACGGCTTCCTCCTGCAGATCACAGTGGTGAATGGCATTGGGAGTTTTATTTCGTGCACTTTTTAACTCTGTTTCTTGTAAAGAAAATAATTGGATTACAGTGGGGGGTCAAACTCAAATATATGGTGTTGTGTTGATTCAGCTCTGACATCAAGTTTGTGCCATCTTGCACCCTATTGTGACTGTTTGCTGGCACTTTTCTTTATAACTTTTAAACCTCGGTGAACAAATGCAAAAACACTGCAGTAACTAAGTGATTTATTTCATAGACGGTATGAAACACGGGTATCCTTAATACTTTGTGTTTTGTGCTTAATAGCACAAAACACAAAGGGAGTGTCGATATGCTACAAGTGAAGTTTGTTTTTAATGATTTATTTGAATAAGATGCATACCGTATATCTGCTTGTAGTGGCTGTCTTTTATTGACGCCCATTTCTAATGTTTGAAAACATGTCACGACAAATAGACGTCGGTCTCAAATAGTAGCCGGTCTCCTATAAGGGCCGGTGTGTAGTAAACGTCGATCTCCAATGATCCACCGCCTTTTCCATATGCTGCTATTCTTTTCGTACCATCTGGGCTATCGCGCTCCTGCAGGGAGCAAAAATGCTTTGTCATCGGATGCTATCGAGGAAGGAAGAAAGTCAAAACGTCCATTCCATCTGAGAAGGGAATAAGAGCCGGTCTCCAACAACCGCCAGTCTCTTTTAAATGCCGGGCCGGCCGGATTTTTTTTTTTGAATAAACGCCAGGGCTACTATTGGAAGATATAAGGTAGTCTTCAAAGTAGGAATCCAGTCCAGTCCCTCAGTTTCAGTGTACACATTTCATACAGGTGAAAACACACATATGTATACATGTATTTTCTGACAGGGATTTTTGTTGGCCCGTGTTTTGTGTTGTCATTACTGTTAAAGGGGGTCTATTTTGCTTTTTCCTAACTTTTCCTGGTAGCTTAGACTTCACACATGCATTTGTCTACTCATGGCCCTCATTATGTCTCTGAATAAGGGCTAGGGGATAAGGGAAGTAACAGGAAGAAAAAAAAAAAAGCCAAAAGCTAAAATTGTAAAAATACAGTTCTACTGAAAAGGACTCAAGTCAAAAAGATGGCTACACCCCTATAAAATGACCACAACAGACAGGCTAAAAAGAAGCAGAGGTGATTATACAAATCAAAGGAAAATCCCTCTGCTGCCAGCAGACACTAGCTGATCAGTAGCTCCCAAAACAACACTAATCTCACAGTCAAACCACTTAAACAAGACATCACTACAGCTCACCACTCTCAGGGCTGGCTCACACACTGACGGAGCGGCTCTCCTCCAGCTTTTAGACTGTTGGGTGGCTGATTGCTGAGTGCAGCCAGCTGCACACTGACTCCTCATGGATACATAGGGCAGCTGAGACGAGGAAAGAGAAACAGGACACACCCACACAAATCACACAGGCCTGCTAAGAGCCATAACAGTTCTGTATGATGTCAGTGAGAGCAAATATGCCCAACATGGGCGTAGCATAGGCACACGGGCAGCCAAACAGAAGAAAGCTAAGAAATAAAGACATCAGTTAAAAGAGCTTGCTTCATACAGTGGATGAACTGAGAAGCTGGTACAGCACAGCTGGTCCTCTTTTTCATTTTCATGCAATGCAATTGAAATAGAAAATACTTATTATTGCATCAAGCAGTTAAAGAAACTTGTGAATTTTGGGGTGAATAACCAATTTCCTCAAATATGTTCTCTTTTTTTTTGTTTGTTTCTTTTGCTCTTGATTTTGCTGAGAAATAAAACAAAAGGGGTGAAAAATGTATATTTATTTTTACGCACATTTTTCACTGACACGGCAAACATCTAGAGCATTGGCATTTTTCGTCAAATACAATGAATCTTGAGAAGAAAAAACTGGCACTGAGCAAACTAGAAGAAGGAAGAGAGACGCAGGCAAAATGGGAGTTCATGAAGAAGTGCAACAGATGAAGAAACAGACGGACAGCGACAAAGGCAGCACTGCATGTGTCACCAGCAGTGCAGCTGGACACAGATTGAACACATAATGATACGCTCCAGTGTTTCTGACACCAAAGTGTCTCAATCACACCCGTGCACACCCATAAAGTATCACTATTTCTCTGCGCTGTGTGAGAATACATGACAGGGGTGTTCCCTGGTTGAGTGGGCAGTGTGGGATGTGACAGTTCACACTTCCCCTCCAACCAGCCATGAACGTGTCTCTAGCATGTGTTCTCCCTTTTATGTAATATTAATGAATTCATGTCCCAGAATAACTTTATAATTATTTTATTCTCATAATATGTATCTGCTAAATTATTTCTCTCTAAGGGCAAACCAAGATTGTCTCATAAATCCCATAACAGACCGAAATAGCCATAAAACATGCTTATGAGAAGATTAAAGAAAAATTGCAAATGTGTGTGTTTCATCATTATGTTACACTATATTGTACAACAACTGGGAGCCAAGCATATATATTAAGATAAGATAAGATAAGACTTTATTGATCCAACTGCGGGAAAATTTGTGATAGCAGAAGAAAGATACAAATATAAAATACAAACAAATACAAAATAAGTAAGATAATACACTGTATACAAGAGTAGCATACCTAGTGTATGAATATTGATGGAGGGTTATGGAAATAGGCAAGAAATAAATGTAACTATGCAACCACTACTAATACTATGTAAGTAATAGATATCTATAAGTATCTATAAGTACAGACATGTATACGCACACATTGCCCACTGCTTCACTGAGTGAACGGGTTAAATGCAGAGAGCAAATTTCATTGTCTTGTACTTGTAACAATGTACAATGACAATAAAGTTGACGTCTTCTTCTTCTAAATATAAATATGTATACATATACCTGCACACGTCCATATATATAAAAGGTGCAATGAAGTGGTGACCGTAGATGTCCACCATGTCCAGTGACTCATCATATTGTATACCTATACAATAGGTGTATAGTGTAAGCTGGCTAATCGAGTAATTGAGTAAAATTGAACTAAACTACGACCTTTTCGACTGGACCAACATGCTCGTTTAGGCTTCAGATTTTCTTCTGTCTATTGTTAGCTTACCAGCTATCAAAGACAAATTGCTTCATGCTTAGTTTCACAGCTACCTGCATAAGCTTAGCTTGATTGCTAATGTTGGCAATTTGTTTTAGCATTGGGAGACTTTTAGTAAACTTGTGTTGGAGTCTGTGTTTTGCTGTGAGCTGGTTCATTAATCTCACTCTTTAGTGGGGACCAGTTTTAAGCTACTTTAGCTAACGTTGCTTACTATTGAGGTAATGAGACAAGACACTTGAGCTAGTGAGTGACCGTTAGCATCACATCATTTATGTTTTTGTGGAATATGCAGACCTGGGCCTGTCACTCTACAGACTATCGACAATAATAAACATAATATAATAATAACCAATTTGGTTCAATACAAAATGAAAATAATAAACTGAATATAGGCACACAGACACTGAAAATTGATTTTAAAATGACTTTTTTCAGGCTAGAGCTGTTACTGTACCGTAGCATATGTTATAGAGTCTTCTACACCGAGTTAAACAAAGTCCTCATACTGTGAATTTTGGCAAGTCAAAGAATAAGGCAAAATTTTATGCTTTGCATTTTTTTGTGTAGCATATCAGCAATATTAATTTATTAGACCTATTTGTACATTAGAGCTATTTTGTCGTATATTGTATTTTTCATTATTGGTATTTGAACTTGTCTGTTACTGTTCTTACTGTCTTGGAGCAACTGTGACTACATGACGTCCTGTGGGAGTAATAAAGTAATCTGATTCTTTATCGATGACTTTATTTGTAAATAATTCTTGCTCAAACTGTATTTCTTTGCACATTTTTTGCTCATTTTGTGTTGCTTTCCTGCTTTTCTTGAATTTTACTCCATCACTCACCAACATCTTAACCCCCTTTTCCACACCCCTCCCTCTCTTGTTCATAGTAATTATGTCAGCCATAATATTTACTGTACTTAGACCCTGACTAATGCTGTTTCAGCGCTCGCCCTCCTGTCATTGCCCTCCCTGTCACACATAATTATTTTGATCAATCCGGACCCATCCCATATCAGTGAAATTTTTCACTGCTCATTTTCTGCAAAGCCCAAAACTCCTTTGTTATTCTCTGATGGTATTTCTGATAATTGGCACTGAGTTTTCTGACACAGTCAAATTGAACAGTGGGAGGAATATTCAAACAGATCTAGCAGAGAGGAAGAAAGCAGACAAGGCCAAGGGTTTATAGAATAAACTAAGACTGATGTAAAGATGTGGTTAATATTGCCAGCATTGGAATGAAGATTTATCAAATCCCTCTTTGTCAGGTCTCTATAATATGTAGTTTGAAACACCCACTGTTTGAAAAAGTTTGAAACACCCGCGAAACAAAAAATAACCAAAAATAGGTAGTTAGGTGCAGGCTATATGTATGCAGCACACATGATCTAACTTAATTATGTAATAGTACCAGACAAGCAGAGGGTGTGTTCCCCTATAAGTCCATGCTTTATAATTGTAGTATATATTGTTGTTTCTGTAACCTAAATACAGTGAGTATATATATACATAATATATATGTATATATAAAAATTAGATCAGTATTTATCATAAGAACAAACATGGAAAAAAACAATAACCTCTTTGCATAAATAAAACTAATACTTGTAACAATACGCCAACATTTTTATTCAGTCTTTTTAAGCTGATGTATAAAAGTGGTTGACTACATTTTGCAGAACGAAGAGAGAAGATACTGTAAAGTGGTTTCGGGAGTTGGTGGCAGCATCAAAAGGTTGTCTTTAGGATGACTTTGGAAATCATGAAGAGGAAGTGCATGAAGGCAGAGTCAAGGATTAAATTGTGGAAACTGAGTGGTAGGGAAGAGTTACCAGGCGGCTGGGAAAGTACAGCTATAGTGCTGAGAGAAACTGCTGAGATGGTGTTTGGTGCATCCTCTGGACAGTGGGAAGAGGACAAGGAGACTTGGTGGTGGAATGAGGAAGTAGAAAATATTCAAAGAAAGAGAGCATTAAAGAAAACATGGGGTAGTCCGGGAGTACTGGGAGGATAGACACGCAGCAAAGACAGATGAAGGCACAGGAAAAGGCAAGAACCACAAGTGTTTTTTTCTTTTTTATCTGAAACAAAACACAACAATATTGTTCTAAACGAATCTGCTTCAACCCACCAGTGACATTCAACGTCTTCCTGAATGTCTGCAGGAAGTGACAGTGACACTGACTAATCTGGTGAACAGTTAGTCGTTCACACAACGGTGCCACGCATAGCAGGTCTCACGCAGTGAGTGTGACAATCATCACTGGCCTGGAAATGTTGGCACAAGGCCAGCGCACACGGCTGTCCAACAATTAATATTAAAGCAACTGAGCCAATATAACTGAACTCTAACATACTGTATCTAACCCCAACCAAAATACACACAGCTATCAAATAAGCTCGAATGTCACAGTCTGGCTCCGCAACTATGAGGAAATTATGTGCGGTTGCCAAATAGAATCTCTTATTTCTAAACAGGCATCAATTTTGCAAAAGAAAGTTAAAAAAAACTCCAAAACAATTATTTATTGTATGTTAATGTATCATAGCAACAATTGGACCAATAGCTACTGATGTATATCCAATCCAATTTCTATAAATACAGACAATTTGGGACAAACATTCATTGATTCCCGAGGATGTATGTGATTAAAGTGACAGCATAGCCTAACCTGGCACCATGTTAGTTTTCACATGCAGTGTTGTGTTGTTTAATATAGTGTGTAATGTCTGCTGCATATATTCATGGTTCCCATCGATCGTAATCATTTTGGTACTGTAGTTTATTTTTCATAAACACCAATGTAAGTGATGTTTGTGGCTTTGAGTGAAGTATGAAATAAATAAAAACAAGTATATTGCTAATATGTTGGCAGCATCCTGTACTTTCCTTGAGAATAAGCAGTAAGTCAGTATTAGTCAGTTTTACACTAATCAACAATGGCTGTCATAGAGTTTACAGCTGCATTAAAACAGAAGCTCAGCAAAGAGCAGCTAAAGGCTGTCGTCTTATTTGCACAGCTGTTTACAGCTTCATTTATATCTGTAACTTTATTCTTGGTGCAGGCCCAAAGTGCAGCGTAGATTGTTAGCGGATATGTGCAGCTCTCAGGAGAACTGACCAATCACTGTAGATCCCTTGCCAATCCCCAACACCCAGTCAGTTGTGAGACAAGTGAACTCAGCTTGGCACCTTGTCAGACAGTCTCTCCCCCACAGTCTGAAACTACTGGAGATGGTGTATGGTGGGTGGATGTAGTGTGTATGTGTTTCCGGAATACCTTCAGGGGTATACTGTGGACCGAAATGAACAAGAACAGCGTGTGTTTGCTCTCGCATCGATGACTAAGGGCAATCAAGAGTGAATGCGTGAGTGTGGTTTTCTTGCTCCGTTGGGAATTTCACAGCTTTCCACGTGATGGTCAGTGTGACTTTTTCACTTGAGACCTGTGAATTGGCAGGGAATTGCTTTGAAATAAACCAAATATCTTTCCAGAACAATCCATCTTTGATGCTGTACTGGTTTCTCGCAGTGCCGAGGCTTGATTTCGGTATGGCCCAAGAGACACAGGTCAGGTGGAAGCCTTTTTTTCTTCAGTAGTTTTCAGTTTTGCCCTTCACTGTGTGTCAGCTCATGATTTTTACCGCCATGAAAATGCTTTTCCTTTTTGCACAGCAGGTGGTTTGAAATTTTTCAGGCAGAGCACTGGCAATGACAGTAAAATTAAAAATAAGAAATAGCAATTTAGACCTGTTAATAAAAATGATACCGTCAGCAAATAGTCAAGTAAAGCATTCACACACGACTCATAGATTAGATCTCACCACAGAATGTCACTCTGACATTACCCTGCATGAAAACAAACTTGCCAAGTTTCCCAAGAAAATTCGAATAACAGCCAGTGAACACATCAAGGTGGACCGTGTTAATGTACACACATTTAAAGCTGCAGACAAAATACAAATGACACATTTCTGCCATTGATTTCTAACATTCCCTGTGTCACATTGCCACACATCCAGCCGTTTAATCACTAACACCTTGTTAGTCCCAGGTTGGGCCCCCCTTTTGGCTTCAGATGTCTTGATTCTTCATGGCATAGATTCAAGACGGTGCTGGAAATATTCCTGAGAGATTTTGAGATGATAATACCATGCAGTCCTTACAGATTTGTTGGCAGCACATGTCCCACTACATCCCATAGGTGCTTTTTTGGCTTGAGATCTGGTGACTGTGGAGTGCTTTGAGTGCAGTGAACTCATTATTTTGTTCAAGAGCTTTCTGATGTGAGTTTGGGTCACTGTTGGCCTCCTGTTGGTTCAAAGAAGTCAAGTCATTCTCTCCTGACATGAACACGGCAGTTTCTCAGAGAACTGCCGCTCACTGTGTATTTTCTCTTTTCCAAGCCCTTCTCTGTAAACCCTGAGATGGTTGTGCAGGAAAATCCCAGTGAATCAGCCGTTTACAATGATGAGCCTGTCTGGCACCACCAACCGTGTCGTTTCTTTGAATCACATTTCTTCCACATTCTGATTCAGTTTGGACTTCAGCAGGTAGACCCGTGTCCCCATGCCTAAATGCAATGACTTACTGCTATGTGAATGGCTGAATCAGATGTTTGTGTTAATGGGCAGTTGAACAGGTGCATCAATGAAGTGGTTGGTGAGTGTATGTTTCAGTACGGCTGCTGAGTAACAGGTCTCACTTCTAGATGAATTTTGAGAGAAATCATCAAGATGGATTTAAGGTGATGATATTCTTTAGTATCTCTTGACAAATATCATGATTTATAGCTTTATACTGGCTAGGGATTGGAAATGCGGCGTGATGGCAAATGTAACATGTGCTAACGTGTGTAACGTGTTGTAGAAGGTTAAATTCACAGAGGAAGTGTGTATTTAACCTGAACTGACTGACACAGGTCAGTCAGTTTTCTGTGTGAGTCATTTCCTCTTCACTGCGCTTCTACTTCAGATCTCCGGGTTCTCTAAAACCCATTTTAACTGCTGCTTTTTTCTAAATCCAGTTGTTATCCACAGATACAGTATATTTGTTTTTTTTTCTTCCACCATTTAATCATCTCCTAAGTGAAACAAAAAACATGTAATTTGCTATATTATAAATAAACACCTTTTTCTGCATATTATTGTCACTTAGTACCCTCTTCCCTTTGATATATTTGCTGTATTTTCTGCATTTTTGGAGGTCATTTTTAAATAACAAACAGATGGAAATTCTTATGTGCTGAATTCGATTCTGATAAAACCGACTAACATGCAGTCTCTACAAACCGGCAGAGAAACATTGTTAAATTGGCACAGAATTAAAGAGATCAGAGTGATCCAGACCTTTCGAAGCGCACAGAGGAAATTAACCTGTGCAGTTCTGATGAAAAACCCAGGAACAGAAAATTTAACACTTCTCTGTGTTTCAACGTCTGTTGAAAATCAATACATCAGATCTGATCAACCAGTAACCAACCTGTAGAATCTATGTTGCATACAGGAATGTAATGAAGTGCATCCAGTACATAGTACTGCAATACAGAAATCTTTCCACATTTCATTTGAGAGACCAAAGTTAAACCAAGTTTGATGTTTTCAAGTATATTTTGTTTTTCAGCTTGTAATTGAAGCAGTAATCTATAATCTCATTTTAAACACCCTTATTGGGTTAAGTGTGTTCGGTACGACTTGGATTAATTGGATCTTCTTTTTCTTTCTCTTTTCTTTTGTTATTGCTGTTTTTCCCCAAATGATTGCTTTTGAAAATAAACACATTTCTCAGATGAGATGAACAAAGTCACCTTTCAATCAATCTGTAAGAGTTTTTTTTTAATACTACATAAACACCCATGGTGACCATAATTTGTAGCATAGTCAACATTTCGTATTTCATACCTGTGAAAATGCCATCTGTTTGTTTGTGTACAGGGTCACAGGTTTCTTTGTTACAGTCACTGCGATTTTGAGACTATTTCAACTGATTGAGTGTTTGTAACAAAGTAAGCAAAAAAATTGAACTTTGAAAAAGGTACCAGCTGAGGTATGAGGAAGTATCTGCTAACTGCCTGAAAACAACACTGAACAGGAAAGAAAGATCGTAAATATGAAAGTAAAACCAAAGAAAGTGTAAAAAGACCGCTTTTTAAAGCCTGAGAAACATCCATCTATGCAGATGTAACAAATCAACATAAACATTCCTGCAAATGGTCACAAAAGGTTAAAAATGTTGTCCAGGGACATGGATCAATACAGCTGCAATGTGAGTGGTCTGCAGCATTCACAGAAATCACCTATACTTAGGATGCCAGGTGAAATACATGTCTAACATCAATAAAGACTGAATTGGCCTTTGGAATTAGCAAAAATAACAGTGTTTGGTACCCTCAGTGCTGCTTAGCAAGCTGGTTGCAATGCCTTCCAAAATCTTTGACTTTACACACAACAACCTCATCAGGTGTTATACAAGAAAGGTGTGAAAAACAGAACTGACAAGTGATTAATGATCCTGTGTGAAAACATCTTGAGAAAGATTGTCCGCAACCAGGCAAATTACATCTGTCAGGTTTGATGTGCAGAATACACTGTTTCTTGGTCTTCTCTCAAATCGCTACAGCCAAAAGAATGCGTTTGATGCCCACACAGCATGTCAGCAACACAACGGGTCAGCGGAAAGACGGAACAACTCGCACCGTAGTTCTCTAAGGTAACGATAGCGCCTGAATACAGATGTTTTCAGTTTCATTGCTACTGGTGTATAAAAATTCCTTCCCTCCTAGATAAACGCTGTGCCATGGCATGGGTTTGCATGGATGAGCAGTTCCTGTAGCTCTAATGTGTAGGTGGCTCGGTACTTTTGTACATATAGTGTATAAAAATGCAAAACACCACCTCCTATTGTACACAAGTACGGCACTTGAACAGTTCTGAAATGACAGCGACCGGCTTTCTGTTGACTTTATGTGAGTCTGTATCAAAGACCTGTTTGTTGCCCCGCCCACTTGTGAGTACGCCATCCTTTAACATGCCATGCATTTTTAATTTCTCTTTGCTATCTGGGCTGATTGGGACCTGATCAATGTAAAAACAAAGAATTACCAGATTTTTATGTGATTTTTATTTCTGAGAAAAATGAGATCCACATATGAGGACATTCTTTTGGAAATTCGATTGAACAGTGGCAGTATAATGTCCTCGTGAGAGAATATCAGGTCCTTGTAGAGCAAAATGCTGTATTTTGGTTTAAACAACCCAAAATGTGATGTCCACATATGTGAATGCCAGGTCCTAGGAGGTTAACTTCATGTAGTTGCTGCCATCTTGTTTAGACATGTGCTATAGTCTGATTATTCCTGGACTATTACTAAATCATGATTAGTAACTGCTCCTTTCAACTAGCAGTTATACTTAACTATGATCAGCTACTTTTGTTTTCTCTAAATTAGTAAACTCTGTTATCTTAAATTACATTTACAAGTTATATACCTGTGCAACTATGTTGGAAAATTACTTTTTTAAAAGACAATTTACATATTTTAAGCTTAAGGTTAGGGTTAAGATCATCATTAATGATGACGTAGACCTTCTTCTTCTGCGATTAAAGAAGGGGGCCTAGTTAAAGCTCCAGGAGAATCCATGTGTTACCGCAATGTAAGTTGTGCTTTAAGAAAAAAAGTGAGGAATAAATGCTAAAGAATTCAAGAAATATAAGACTTGTGAGCTGCTGCTGTCGTGATGTCTTTGGTTATAAAAAGCCAGCCCAGTGAGGTGAAGGATGATTGCCTGGAAACTCTAATAGTATAAAGCTGGAATTTCCAAGGCTGTCCTTTAAAATGCCATAATGCAGCTGCTGCTTTGTTTCTGTCTCACCCTGCAGCATATCCTTTTAAGTTGTGCTATCTTCTTATTTTTCAAAGAGGCACAAGGTTTATTTGTGACTTTTATTACATTTCATCTAAAAGCAGAGTCAATGGATGTCCTTAGCTTAAAGCTAGGTTCTTAGTCAGTGGGTCTGAGGAGAGTAAAAACACTCATGCTAGTGTGAATCTTTTTTTTTATAAGGAGTTTAAATTATTTTATGATAAAGGAACAAACATGTACACTTGCTTGTTCCTCTAATCAGCACTATAAAAAGGAGGAGACAAGGTAAAAAAAATAAATAAAATAAATGAGGTGCCCAGAGAAAAGAGGAAAAGAATAAAAGTAGTCAGATGTTAAAATTGAATATGAAAGCTGACAACTGGAAGTAAGAAAAAAGGGTTGCAGAAAGGTTTTTACGTGTCTATCACTGCCACAACTGGGAGAGATTCATGATTTGATGTCAGAAATAGCACTTTTGATTTGCTGTGAGAAAGGACCCAAAGTAGTAATACACTGGAGACGACATGACAGAGAAGTCACATGTTATGGCTTTGAATTATGCAAACTGAAAATAACCAACATTTGTGCACGCACTCAAGGGAAAGGAAACGTAGACAGATACGAAGAAAACTGCTAAAGAGGGGGAAAAGTCACAAACAGATATGGATTTTCTTACAAGTTGTATTGCATCTAGTTGGTGGAGGGACTTCTACGGATGTAGTAGAATTGCTACGTATGATTCATGTTTAAAAATAATCCTTATTTACCTTTTAAGGTCTTTGGGCAAGTTAACCTAAATCTTTTCTGATTGGCTATCCCTCGCAAACAGGTTTGAAGCTGAGTGTCTGAGATAGCCATATAATTACTATCTGACATCACTGACGTCACACAGAACCAGAGATAGAACAAAAACTTCAAAACTATGTATTTAGAGGGTCTGGATACAGAGCTGTTGGCTCATAGGGAGAAGGTACAGGTAATGAGGAGAAGTGCAAAAAAGTTGATTGTGTTCATGTGGGAGAAACATTTCATCATCATCCAGGTGACTTCTTCAGTGTCAGCTGACTGCAGGTTTCCCCAAACTTAAACCCAGTACATTTGCACAATGACTGAAACTAGCACCACTAAACAATGGGCTGTGAGGTCAGTTCCTTGATCATTAATATGCAAATTAATATGCAAATTGACGCAACCACTGATTTAGGACCACTGATCAAAGGCCATTGATCAATGGCCTTTGATCAGTGGCCATGAGTACCATTCATTGAGAGTTGGGGAATGGCTACAATCACAACATTGTAAGATGGTGACAGATGTACCCTTAGGCCCCCTCCTCGATTCAGAGATGGTCTTTCCCTTTTCAGGTAAATGGCCTCCTTGACTCCTCGCTCAAACCAGCGTTCCTCTTTGTCCAGGATGTGTACATCCTCATCACTGACAGTGTCCACTGGCCTGTAGGTGTGAATAGACTACAGAGTCCTGGCCTGGCGAGGTAGCTCTTCTGTGTTG
>VURO01049368.1:21598-36546 GCA_015108175.1 Pelvicachromis taeniatus | reverse complement strand
ATTATTCTCCACTGTAACTTAACTGTATAAAGAGCTAACATCTCCAAAATTTAATTAGTAGGTAGTTATTATAAGAAGTGTTTGTGAACTGAAAATCAAGAATGTGGGATACATCAGCCTATTCAGTCTCTTCCTGTCCCCAGAGATGCTGGTGCCCCAGCAGACCACACCGTAAAAGATAGTTGAGGCCACTACAGAGTCATAGAAGGACTTCAGTGCAGGTAAGGTACAGCCTGCTGCCCTTTTCTGTAGAGCGCATCTTTTTACACATATTTGTAATATGTTTCTTAAACTCTGGATGTGAAGAATGAGAGCTGGATAGCTATTCAGTTTGTATTCTGATCTAGGAATATGGAGTATGATGACAGCAGCTGTGCATGTGCCATCCTCTCACATGTGAAATGCAGGAAACATAAATATCAGTAGTTTATCAGTTTACCAGTGTTTTTGCTGATGTTTGTTGCTTTTTGTGCCCATGATCTTCATTTTGCATGACTTGTGCTGCATTCACGTGTGTGTAGTTTAATGACACATCTTTAGCTGCGAAGCTGGGGCCACATCATCATGATGTTGTTGGGCCTTTTGAACATCAGACACACTCTGTGATGACACCTAGGGACAAGGTGTCTCCATTTTGGGACTTTTCTGTGGTGGTTTGTACTGTGCTGTGTTCTTCAGGAGCTGATTGTGGTCATGAGCTGCGTGAGCTACACCCTGGCCCAGTGAGCCAGCTATAAATCTTCCCTTCTTACTGCATAGGGCCTCTGACTTCTCTCCGGTTCCCTGATTTGGACACCAGTTTCCCAGACTACACCAACTCAGCTATACGTGCTTTTGAGTCTCTGTTTGCTAGAGTCTTTGCTACACACCCATGCATGCTTTGTACTACTGATTTGCTGAAACACGTTCACTTTAATTATATCCTGCAAAATAAAGAATTCTTTTCTAGTTACTACCTCATCCAGTCTCCCTCTGTTTTGTTGCAGCCTATGAGCTGTGTTATAACACCTCTTTCAGACAACCCAGATTAGGTTGATCAAAGCTAAACTTGTGCCCTGGTAGCACACCCCCACAGATCTGTTCTCTTTATACAGAGCCACCTGCTGCCTCTATGCTATTAGAGCTCGCCCTTCTTTTCATTTCACCTGTGGTGCAGAGTGCAGCAACTGCGCCTGCACCCTACCTCTACAGGCAAGCACCTTGCCTTCCAGCCTTGTCTGTAGCAGTAACTGACTAGCTCTTGGTACCTCTCCCTCTTGTTCTCAAAAGTCTTCTCCATTCAACCTTCACACAACACGGTGAACAATACGATGTTCTTTCTTGACTCTAACTCCATCATCATGTCAAGTGTGAGGGTGGTGTTGATGACGTGCTGGGAGACTTGGGAATTGTCTGCCAAGGTCCACTGACAGATGGCAGTCCTGTGCAGTGTTGAGAAGCCATGAAGGTGCCTGAGCTGTTATTCTTGGCTTCTCCCCTTCTCTGATGAAGCTGGTGGCTTTCTTTTTGTGTTTTGACCTTTGGCGGTTGGTGATCGTAGTACAGATGCTCTCTGCAATGGTCTTAAACCACTGGTAGCAGCCTTCTCCCAGGGCAGCAGCTCAGAATATGCTCGACAGTCCTTGCGTTCTGGCAAAGACAATGACAATGAAAGCCAATCCCCAGTGCTGGTAAGATTGACCAGAAAGAGCATCATAGAGAATCTGAACTAAGAACCTGATCCGATGTGGGTCTGTCTGCCATCAGGACTCCATGGCACAGCCAAGACTCAGCCTGCTCCATGCCTGCCTCTCCTCTCTACTTCCTGCTGGTCATGACTGCCACTCCTGTCCCAGAAACTTTAGGGTCCAACTGCTTTCACCAGCATAAACAGGGTCACTAATATAGTGCTACCTGGCATGATGTCAATTTGTGGTGCTCTGATGTTGTTGACCCTGCTGAAAATCTCAATCTGAACTGACTGTAATAAAATGATGTCTCTTACTGTGGCTGGAACATGGTGCCTCTAATATCAACTTGTGAGATATGCATTACTTGCTAAGGTCCTGACCTATTTTCATTCTCTAAGCAGTGCATTTGAATACAGATTGGGCAGAAGTGACATTGAAGGATCCATTTGTCATTACATCTCAGACAAGAGCTTGAAAGGAGCTGAACAGTGCAAATGGAAATGTCCATCACTCTGAGTGAGCACTCCATTTGTACTTGAAGATAGTCCACCTGGTTCCATATTTAGCAGTCTAAACTTGTATTAAATGAATCAGCTCTTATAAGTATAAAATGCATCCATGATTCATTTTATACTCAATATCCAAAAAAGTAAGAATGAAGCAAGCTACTGCCCAAAAGAAACCCTTTCCTATATCAAAATGCCAGTTTACAGCAAAAATGGCACTGTGGACAATTTCATCCTTCTTGACAGCTGAATGGGCAAAAAAAGGCACATAGCTGTTATATTGTAGCACAGTTGGCTACACCGCCATTGTGATTGTGGTGTTGTTGCCATTTTTAGTACAGTACTTTTAATAGAATTATCTGAAACTCAATATGGCCTGCTGTTAGATGCAGAGTGTCTAAAAGTCTTGGGCAAAAAATTTTTTTTAGTTTGACTAGACTTTTATTTAGCACTCTAATTAGCATATGTCTCTATCTGTGCACTGCATGCATAGAATTTATTGACTCAACTCACTTACCTGGTATCATTGGTTTGGCTGATAACTTATTACAAAATGGCAGCAACCAAAAAGTGGAGTAGAGAAACCAGTGGCTGACATCACAGTGAATACATTCCAAGCTGCATGCAAAATACAGTTATCATACTTTTTTTTTTTTTACTTTAGGAAGTACTGTGGTTACCTTTACCTTCCTCTATAAATACAGTAAGGATTACAGTTACAGTAGAAGCAGAATACAGAAGAATGCTCCAGAAGCTAAAAACAAAAATTTCAATCTTTTTTTTTCAAATTTTATTTATAAAGCAATAAATTCCAACAGTTACCTCAAGCTGACTGTTGTTGCATTACTATATTATGATGAGCAGGTACAGTCCTCAAGTATCCTAATAACATACACAAAGGCAGCTAATAGAAAAGAACTAAAACCACACGTAGCTCCTCAGCGCACAAACTGTTACATCTTTACTGTGCCTGTGGAAACAACGATGACACAGAAATTCCATATTAATCAGCTGAGACAACACAGTCCTCCAACATCTGGATCCAAAGTTAACCTCTGTGTGCAACGATTCAGCATGCATGGTCTAACAACAATGACACTTAAACACTTGTCAAGGCTGCACAGAAAATGCACACATCAACACTTTCAGCAGGTTATGATGTGTTCTTTTGGTTCATGCTGATAACTGTCGTTTTATTGCATGTTTTATCAGTTTGTAACTGTTGTGGAGGTGGTGTTTCTTGACTCCAGCTACATGTATTATTGTCAGTGTTAGGAAGGTTAAGTCTGCTAAAGATGGAAGATTGAGGTTAAAGGTAGCTTCATTGCATTTGAGTGCAGTATCATGGTAGTATGATATGAGGTGGATGAGGGTATGTTATGTATATGTTAGTGTTTTCTTTCCCTGTTGTGCAGTGGGCCACACAAAAGGTTAGCAAGGGCCACCTTTGAGTTAGAGTTCTCCCTCAGTCTTAGCATGAAATTGTAAACGAATAGCATGCTACTGCTGGTGCATTTTGCAAGTCATGTTCCTGCAATAGTTCCGCCACTATTTACATGTCAAAGTAAATAGTGGCGCATAACACGTGATGCAGGGTATAATTAACCACAACACATAAAAACACATGTTGAAAATAGCCTAACATCAAATGTCACATCACATCATACAAATTGAATGATTTCATGATACTAGACTGAGCATCATGATACTAGACTGAGCACCCAGATATATTAAGATTATCACAGATAGAAAAATCTTTAAAGGAGATTAATATCTGGATCAATCTGCTTACATATTTTCAAGGATTAAGATAAGTTGACTTGGGATTTGATCACATGCAGCATGCAGGATTTTTGTGTTGGTGAATCATCCAAATTCTCATATAAACACTGATAGTTTCTCCACCTTCCCACTTGCTTGAACTGTGAAGTGCACTCCTCCACATATCTGGAGTCGAAGGAACAGATGAAAGTGTGGAGGAATACATTTGTTGTGAACCGGCATAGATAAGGTTGTCCATCCCTGTGCTGTAACAAAATCAGGTATCTTGTAAGGATCAGACATCTGAAAGCAAACAATGCATAATTCATTGCGTTCAGCTGAAACACAGCAGGTTTTCTTTTTCATCTAAGCATTTCTTTACCCTGTTCGACACCCTGGGGGAAAATACAGTGTTCACTATTGACTGACCTGGGCCATAATTGCTGTGTAGCTACAGTCATAACACTCAATAAGGGAGCTGGGCCAGTGCTACTGATTTGCGATATGTCTGCTCGGCAACACAGGTTTTTCTTCTGTCTTAATTTTTGGCTGGAGTCCCATCTGAGAGCAACTGGGAAACAAAAGAGGAAGGCAGCCTCCCTTCCTCCATTCCAGGAGGGCCCTGAGGACAGGCAGCAGCTGATGCCTGTGCTCAAATCTGAGAGCAACACTGCCCTCTAGAGTGTCTGCCGCTGAACCTGAAGCTTAACAGAGATGTTCAGGAGACAGTGGAAAACAAGGGGGATGAGAGTGGTGGGACTGGGACTGCTGCTGATGATGACAAATTAGATTGTTTATCTCCACCAGGGTGTGAGTCAGTACTTTGTTTTGCCATCCCATCATCATCCCCAACTGCATCTTTGTGTCTTTCTGTGGACGTGGGGTTCATTTGTACGTGTTCGCGTGTCTGTCCACAATCATTAGCGTAGATCTGAGTGCTCGGAGGTTAATGATGACACGCTGTGAAATCATCTCAAACACAGTTTCAGGGTTTCAAGCTCAGCTCTTTAGCTGATTAGACTGGGTGACAGTCATTGACACATTAAACTGATTGAAACCTCGCATTGCCAAACCCAGTCTTTTTCCTCTCTGCATGTGTATTCTTGCTTATCCCAGCTGCCATAGGGTAAGAGGCAGGGTATACCGTGAACAGGTTCCCAGCCTTTTACAGGGCTAACACAGAGAGAGAGAGAGAGAGAACCATTCACAGATATGGACAATTTAGAATCACCAATTAGCCCAACACCACCGACTGCAAGAGTACCACTGCACCACGATGCTGCCCATGATCTTGAGTCATATGACATTTTTTATGTCTGGCTCCTGAGTAATGAGTTGCTGTTTTTCAGAGCAGAAAGATGACTCTCAGAGCACTCGGTTTTCTGATTTTGACATGGACCTATGGCACCTGGGTATTTTTCCATAGATGTACAGTAACACTAATAGGAAAGCCATGTTGATCAATCAGAACCAATATTCTGAATAAGCCGGATGGATGGATATACACACAACGCCCTAATCCATTTTACACATACTGCAGCCCACAGTGTTGTCCTGTGTGAGCTGTGAATGTGAAAATGCAAATACCCAGTCCAGATGGATCAGATATTCAGTTGTCTTCAACACAAGTGCTCCTAAGTCTGAAATGATGTTTCGCCTCTGCCAGATAACTGTACGGTCAGTACACAACAAGTTAGTGCGCTTCATGTGTCCTGAAACCTGCGTGCTGTATCCAGGCAGAACTCTTCACCTAATGAAACACTCTTTCCAGTACTGATAAGGTGCTTTGGACTATCTCTCCTTTTGTGCTACACGTGACAAAGAATAACTCTGAACCATGTCCTGAGTTAATGTATGAATATAATATAAACAGGTTTAGTAAACAATGTGGCAGCAGCTATGCAGAGTATTCCAGGTTTTCCCAGCAACGTTTACTCTGTCCTCTGGAGGGATTCTCAGACCAAATATGAAATCTCTCGATCAGGTCCTGAGCCTCCTTCCATTTACACATGCCCTAAAATCTCCCAGGAAAAGCATGCAGGACACATCCACACATGCCTGCACAGTGATTGTACTCACTCTAAAGCTGTCTTGAAAATGATGGAAATCCTGGTTTTTCCATAAATCTAATATTGTTTGAGTGTGTTTATTGCTTGTGGTATATTTGGCTAGGATATGAGTTTTTCATCTATTTCCAACCAAACTTGATATATTTCATTTCTGTCCAGTATTTTACTTTCATGACTCTTTTTTTCTGTGTGTAATTGTCATACTAAAATCAGCTGTCGTGTACAAAAACAAAATAGCTTAGTCAGTGTAAAGGCTCAATTTTCTACACAGAAAACATAATTATGTGACCCATAAAAGAAACAATGTTCAATACAACCTATTCACTTCTTGAATATTCTCAGCAGCACCTCAAACAGCTGTTATGTCAATCGCCTATAAAGCAAGCTTCCTTGCACCTGGTGAAGCCATGTTATTCTTCAAAGATGGTATCCTTGCTAAGAAAACTGCCATACAATCAAGCTAATATTTAGCCATTTAACTGGCACCTCTCATTGTCTAGAGCCATGATTCATTTTCATGTCACCGTTTCATTTTTCCTCTCTTTTGTCTTAATGATCAATCTTATTTCTCTGATATGTGCCCATTATTAAAATTACTTGTAGTCATTTTCTCATATCTTTTATCTCCAGGCAGTATTCTCATTCAAAAACAAAATCTAATCCTAACCTAGCGCAGTATCCATGCTGATACCAGCAGATTCAACCCAAAAGTAACTGTATGTGATGTGAAGGGAAAAACCATCTCTGGACATGACCTATGCAGGCCTATGTTTGATCCGAGCATCAGTCATCTTCCATTAGGAAAACAAACTTAACTATTTTAGCTAAAACATATGTTTATGAAACAAAGTATAGATTTTTTTTTCTTACAAAATAAAAGCTGCATATATTGTGAACACACATTAATTTATAAAATTTACTGTGGTGAACAGCAAACAGCTGAAAGGTTACACAAAAGGAGAGTACAGTACAGATAGTACAGCATTCAGTTGGAGTTCAGCTTCAGCTTTGCTGATGACTGAAGCTTTTTCAGCTTACTGCAGATGCTTTACTTTTTTGAAGTCTGCTGTGACCAGGATTACTTTGTGGATCTGAATATGAAACAAAGTCGCACTTCAAGTCGCACGTTTAAGCTCTACTTCAAACCTTGATAAGACCTGAACTTGTTCATGGCATGCATTTTTAATGTCTCTTGCTATTTGGGCTGATTGGGACCTGATGAATGTAAAAACAAAGAATTATCAGATTTTTTTTCTTCTGATTTTTGTTTCTGAGAAAAATTAGATTCACGAGAACAGTCGTTTTAAAATTCGATCGAACAGTGGCAGCGTGATGTTCACATATGTGGACGCCAGGTCATAGGAGGTTAAATACAACCATGCAAAATATTTTTTTTTTTTGCCATTTTTTAAAGTGGTCTTAAACTTTTGATTAGGACTATCACTGGAACACAAAGAATAGAAAATATATAATTAAAGTAGACAAACCTTAATTACTGGTAACAAGATTTTCCAATACACATTACGGTGGGGGAAATGAGAAAACGGAATACAAAGCAGAGAAATAAGAAGAAAAAAAACTTGAATACTAATGAAGAAAAAGCCTATTGACATGGATAAAAAAAATAACACGTGGAAACAGGAAATACAGTGGGGGATCCAGAAAAAAGACACAATTAGACAAAAAAACAAAACAAATAGAGAAGAGGACAATGCAGCTACAATTAGAGACTGGGGGAAACAGGACAGAAAACAGGACAAAGCAAAAAACAGGAAAAAGGATATAAGTGGAAATACAAGAAAATGATTTTAACTGTAGAATCACCCAAAAGGTTGATTCTGTTCATCTGAACATCGCGTTCACTCATCCAAGTGACTTCTTCAGTCTCAGCAGACTGCAGGTTTCCAGAACCTTATAAAATAGCTATTAGTACTATTAGCTAGTGAGTAATATTCATAGAGAGTCTGAGGAATGGCTGCAATCACAAAAGGGACAAAGATGTACCCTTAGGCCCCCTCCTCGATTCAGAGGTCTTGCCCTAAAGGCAAGACTGTTAATAAGTTCGGGACAGATTTAATTGAGGAAGTTTGTATCACAATAGGAGCCCCTCATATTATTCAGTACCCTTGAAGTTGATCTCACTTTGTAAAAGGTTGTATTGATTTGGTGATGCTCATGTGATTTGACTGAAGTTAGTGATGTTAGTCAGGTGAGAGTCAGCTGAGAGTCGGCATCTCTGTGTTATATTAACGAGACCTCAAAGCAGTCTGTGCAAACATGCATAACACTTGAATGCATGACTGATCGAATCAGTCTTCTTCACAATGCCAGCCACTTTCATTTTTTACTCCAGAACACAGGTACAAAGAGAACAGCCAGCAAGTCTTGGGTCTGCTATTTATGAATGTTAAAATGTATACTGTATTCTTACTTGTAGCTCTTACACACACTTCTGACAACTAAAATCAGCTTAAATGAAGTCACACTGTGTCAAACAGTAATGAATATGTCAGAGAGACTCAGCTCAGACTGCAGGTGTTTCCACTTGGTAGCTAGAGCTGGACTCACTGTGAAGCTCGCTTCCAAAGATAAATGAAAAGCAATTTGTTACTCCTGCCAGACTCGACACTGACAGCATCTGGTCAGTGTGTGAAGCCATTTAGATAAAAATGAATTTGGTGACCCAGTATTTCTGCAGGTCAGGCTTTTCATGACAGGAGAGATGAATGTGGTGCAGATACAAAGCAGGAAGATCGAAATCAAATGAAGTAAATTTGAGTTTGTGCAGTGGTGGAGAGGTTGATGGAGAGCTCGGGCTGTCTCAGGTTTGTCTATGAGGCATTGTGTGATGCTGGTCAGATTGCTGTGGTCCACTCAGAGTGTTGTGTTCACAGCAGCAGAGCAGAGAGGGTTGACAGTAGGCAGACAGACAGAAGTGGAGTCTGCAGCTCTTTGATGTGCGAGTCTAATTTGGCTAAAATGCAATCCAACCTTAACCCTATGTATGTGTGTGATTCACTGAAGGCTCGGTGAAGAGGTTAAGATAAAGAGGTTAGTGGAACCAGCTGGAATGAGTTTTATTTTGGCCAGTCTTGTCTGAATGCACACAGAGTGAGCAAAACACAATCTACTCAATGATGGAAGGATCAACGTACACAGGTCATTAGAAAAATATTAGATTGAGGTTAAAACAAACAACTACAGTCTTCATAGCTTTAATAATAAATGTGTTGATTAAAATGTTTAAAATATAATGGTTTAAAGAAACAGCACTGACTTACTGTGTCATGGCTGCGTGCAGGCAGGCAGGAAAGGGACCCAATATGCAGACTCACGGGTCGGAAAGTGAACTTTGTATACAGCTTTATTGCTGTATACAAACGGAACTAAACTGAGAATACAATCTAAGTATGCAGATAGACAGACAGAACAGAGAGCTGGTTGAGGGTACGACAAGGGGAACGAGGCAAAGAGCAAACACCTGGGAGTCACAGCTGACACTAACTACACAGACTGAAGACTACCAAAGTAAAACAGGAAGTAAAAAGACTCAAGGACTACACACATAGACTGACTGACTGAATTCTCCCGGTGTGTTTGATTTTTGGTGTGTCTGAAGGAAGACCAAAGACTCTGTGTTTAAATGCTCAATCAATCATCATTTTATTCCATTTATTTCACTTTAACCCATACACATTTTGAGCATTTATCTACGTCCGGACGGAGAAAGCCGTGGGAGGGACAATGGGTCTCTGAAAATGTCGGGCGTTTCAGAACCTCTTATACTCTCCTAGGCTAAGATGGCTCCCACCCGTCTCTGTAAAACCCAAACATTCCCTTCTATCTCTCAGGGAGCCTGGTTTATGACCTTGGTTTACCTTTCTCTGCTAGTGTGCAGCATCTTTGTTGTTTTTCTAATCAAAATAAGGCCGTGATTCTACACCAACAGCATTTCTTATTAATTAGTCAATCTAATACGTGTAATATCACAAAACTACTTAGTTCACTTACTTAATTCTAATTTCATATACATGGAGATATCTCAATTCAAAGCAAAACTGCATGGGGCACTTCTAAACAGAATTATACAATTGATTCATCATCAAAAAGTCCACCAGGGTGGTCCTGAATGGCTCACAAAAATGTCACCATTTGCTAATAATAATCAGTCTTGAATCATTACAATCATTAAACAAGGCAAATCATGAGAATTATGGTGAACCTAGATTCTAATAATTAGTCTAGTCTACTTATTTATTCTCCTTGCTCATTCTAAGGAAACATGATTATGGGTTACTCTGCCCTAAAACAACCTACTGTATTATCTGTAATCAAAACATGGAGATCTTATTACTTCTGGGAGCCTGCTCATCTCATTCTTTCTGTCTATTAAAGGGTGAGTGGTTATATGTATAGTTTATTCTTAAGAGCATCCAAGTCATCCCTAATTCTGCTTCTTAATCTTTATTTATGAAGCTGTTCTTACCCACTTGTAATACCTATATTCCATTGAAATATGACCTACTTTGATGAATAATGAATACAATGTTTTACTGTGGTTTATATAACTAAATCCCTGGTAGAATAATAATTTAGTCTCAACAACAGACAGCAATATGCCCGCAAATAAATAATAAACAAATCAAAACACTGGGTCACAGACCCAGGACCGTGACATACTGTGTCGGCTCATGGTAGTCTGATTACTGCATCCAAAATGATAATGTCCTGTGCTAGCTCTGCTGAGGAGGTTGTGTTTTTGGTTTGGATGTGTGCATACATGCATGTCACCATTCTGACTGTAAACATGATAGCTTGAAAGGTTTTGAATGAATTCTGATAAACCTTTGTATGGGTGGAGAGTGTTAAGCATCTATTCAAACTTGGCTTACATGCACCAAGGCCTTCAAGGTTAACTTAATGATTTATCAGTTGAAAATTGAAAGAAAGCCTTATTCAGTTCAATTCAACTGAACAGCACCAAATGACAACAGCAGTTGCCTAAAGGCACTTTATATCATAAAGACCCTACTGTATAAATATTTAAAATATGTCATGTTTGGTTTTTAACATATATCCTAATTTTTGTGTAGCGTTTTTAAAAATTATGTTTCCTACTGCCATTGTTTGTACTGACAACATATAAGCATATAGGAAGTGGTAAATAGGGACTCTAAACAGCATGCTATGTTATTGTTACTTTATGACTGTTATGTACATTACATGTACATAATATTGAATATATTCAATATATGAATGTAATATTACATTGATGATTTCCAAAACAAATGGGTGCGTCCACAGATTTCCACTTCACCTCTGTCTATATAAAAGCATCTTGGGAACAGCAGAGGTGGTTCTGGTTTAGGTATCGTTTAACTTGCAGTGGTATTTTACACTCTAAGAGTTAAGATTTTACAATTCTGCATAGCAAGTATTTTGTTGTCCAGACTTAACAACTTTTCTTTTCGCTTCACTCAGCAAATCACTATGGCACTGCCAGCACTTTCACATGTGGTTTGCAGTAATCTTATCTGTTGGGTAGTTTCAGTTTTCCACGAGTGAAGATTAAATCATTCAGTTTTCCCACCAAGTCAGACCTCTGCTCTACATTTTTGAAATCACTCTGTCACACCCTCTCCTCCTTCCATCTGTTTCTAATCAACACTCACTGCCAAAACCAAGCTACACTTCCCTGAAAAGGCAACTCACGGACGGGAAAGTCATAGACCTTAAGTGCAGGAACCCACAGGAGTGTTCTTTATCACAGTATATCAACACCTAGCATTTCAGAGAAATTAACATCTGTGGTTGTGTTCCAGCTGGGCGTTCGAGGGAACCACGTCAGGCTGTTGGCACTGACATATACATAACTAAACCTTTCAGTCGTTGGTTGTAGTTGTGCTTCTATTGAATTGTGTCCAGTTTGAACAAGGACAGTAACATTGAGTACAATTAGGTCCAAAATTCGTTCCTCTGTACACCACCACAGTGCTTTTTGTACAGAACTGCAGCTTTAATTCAGATTTTGAGAAGTGTTTAGGAAAATAGAACCATTATCATACATAGAAGCCCATTTTCAGAGACTCAAAATGAATTGGGAAAAACGAACATAATTTTAAATACAGGGATTGTTTTTAATACTTGGATGAAACCCCTTTCCGGTCAGTGACTTCCTGAAGTCTTGAACTCATGCTGTGTTTCCTCTCTTGAGATGCACTACCAGGCCTCTACTGCAGCCACCTGCAGTTAAGAGTACTTGCTGGCTGGTCTTTTTGCATGCATTTTGTATTTAATAAAAGATAAGTATGCCCTATTGGGTTGAAATGAGGTGACCAACTTGGCCATTGAAGATCTCTTCTCTCTCTCAGACCTCTTGATCTGTTTCTGGAGTATTTTTTGGGTCATTTTCACTGTGATGACAATCCAGTCAGTTTTGAATCTGGGCAGAGAGTTAGCCCTGTGCACTTCTGACTTCATCCTGCTTCTACTATTAGCAGTTACATCATCAATAAACACAACTTTGAGCCCAGTTCCAGTTAGGCCCAAGGTTGCACCTTGTTGCAAACCCTCTGTTTTTCCATTCCTCTGCCTACCTCCTTGAGAGTGTTCATGATTGGTTAGATATTGTGTAGTTGTTTTTCTTAGCAATGGAAATCATTTTGCTATTGTAGTGGGAGACTACTGTTCCCATAATGCTTTGTGGTGAAGGTGTTGGGAACTTCCTGTTGCTAAGTAAAGTCGGCTAACTTCACACGAATGTGCCTGGTCCAGTGTCCTCATTATACATGGTGTCAGAAGTGCGAACGGTGGGTTTCCACTGTATTTTTGAGTACAGTATAGTGCAGTTAACTTGCAAGAGAAGTTTTCGCACAGTTGTGACCCCAAAATGACCGGCATGCAGGTGAAGAGCGGCGGAGGCAGAGACCAGTGCTAGCAACAAGGCGTGCGCGCTCTGTCAAGCACGAGCCCCACAGGTCGGAGGCGGGAGACGTGGTCGGCACACTGGAAAGCTCGGATTCTGAACGCGAAGAAGCCAGGGATCCATACATCACGATGGGGACCACTGTGCAAATAACTCCCCCAGAAACATTTGACTTTTCTTGTGTTGCTGAATGGCCAAAGTGGAGCAGAAGGTTTGAAAGGTTTCGCATTGCAACCGCTCTTCACAATAAACCAGACGAGTATCAAGTTAACTCACTCCTGTATGCTATGGGAGATGCTGCAGATGACATTTGACAGTTTTACCACTGAGTGATGCAGATAAAAAGAATTATGCAACTGTCAAAGAGGCATTTGGCAAACATTACGTTGGAAAACACAGCATCATTTTTGAAAGAGCACAGTTTAACTCCAGACAGCAACAGGATGGTGAAAGTACAGAGTCGTTCATCACTGCTGTGAACAAACTTGCAGAAAATTGTGCATTTGGAGCACTCAAAGATGAATTCATAAGGGACAGGATTGTAGTTGGGATAAAAGACAAAAGACTGTCCGAGCAGCTGCAAATGGACTCTGAGTTGACTCTTGCTAAAGTCATTGAGAAAGCTAGACAGAGAGAAACGGTAAAGAAACAACAATCAATACTTCACAGCAGCTCTGCAGAGGAGAAAACACTGAACATGGACACAATACGGACAAATACAAAAACAGGAAAAATGCAGACATGGCAGAAGAAAGAACAAAAGCCAATCAAGCAAAGTGAAAAGGAACGTGGCCGCTGTGGTCGCAAGAACAAACTCTCATGGAAAGAATGTCCAGCTAAAGAGGTACAGTGTCGAAAATGTCAGAAGAAAGGACACTTTGCTGTAGTCTGTTGCAGTAGTGAAGCTGCAGGGCTACGTGAAGTGACAAAAAATCAAAAAGATATAGATTGTGTGTTCCTGGGAGAAGTAGGGACAGAGAGGTCACAGCCCGGGGTGCAAAAGGTCAAGTTAAATGGGGAAAATGTACATTTTAAACTTGACACGGGGGCAGATGCTACATCTATTCCAGAGGGATTGTACAGACCAGACAAGGATGATAAGCAGCAGAGACCCAGAAAGAAGCTACTAGGGCCAGGCAGTTGCGCACTCAATGTTAAAGGCTACTTTGGGGCACAGCTACAAGTGAAAGGGTGCAGTGTATCACAGGATGTCTACCTTGTGTCAGGTCTAGTACAGCCACTGATAAGCAGGCCAGCGTGTGAGGCTCTAGGTCTTGTGTACAGAGTAAGCACAGTAACTGAATCAGTGACAGATTTCAGGGCAGCATACCCAGATGTTTTTAAGGGTTTAGGCATGCTGAAGGAGCTTTACCACATTGAGCTAGAGCAAGGAGCCGTCCCTATAGCCCTATCTGCCCCAAGACGTGTTCCTCTTCCCCTCAGAGATGCAGTGAGAACCGAGCTGCACAGAATGGAAGAAATGGGAGTTATCTCCAAAGTCTCTGAGCCTACAGAGTGGTGTTCAGGCATGGTAGTGATCAGAGGTGTGGACTTGAGTCACATGACTTGGACTCAAGTCAGACTCGAGTCATTAATTTTATGACTTTAGACTTGACTTGAAAAAATGTTATAAGACTTGGACTTGACTTGGACTTTAACACCAATGACTCGGGACTTGAATTACTTGAACCTGTTTACTTGAAATGACTTAATGACCCAAATCTAAAATTTAACACACATACTATATTAAACGTGCGGACCATTAATTCATTTTATTCATTCAGGCATTCTTACCACACTCCGTATGTATGTGAGCGTGAGCTGTAGCACAGCCAATCAGATTAACCAGATTAAAAAAACAAAAAAACAAAAAAAAAAAACAAAAAACAAAAAAGAATAAAAAAAAAAAATCTAAAAAAAAAAAAAAAAAAAAAAAAAAAAAAAAAAAAGGGGGGGGGGGGGGGGGGGGGGGGGGGGGGGGGGGGGGGGGGGGAAGCATGCTCAGCAAATCCTCCAC
>VURO01049368.1:0-21578 GCA_015108175.1 Pelvicachromis taeniatus | reverse complement strand
CGTCCCTATAGCCCTATCTGCCCCAAGACGTGTTCCTCTTCCCCTCAGAGATGCAGTGAGAACCGAGCTGCACAGAATGGAAGAAATGGGAGTTATCTCCAAAGTCACTGAGCCTACAGAGTGGTGTTCAGGCATGGTAGTGATCCCCAGACCAGCAAAAAAGCCCCCCAGAATATGTGTGTACACAGTAGTCAAAAGGTAACAGCACATCCTCCCAGCAGTAGATCAAACACTAGCAATGATGAAAGATGCTAAAGCGTTCACAAAGCTCGACGCCCATTCTGGAGTTTGGCAAATTCTTCTCACACCAGATTCAAGGCCACTCAGTACCTTCAACACGCCTTTTGGAAGGTTTAGCATCGGCATAGCATCGGCATAGCATCGGCGCCGCAAAACATTTCCAAAGGAGAATGTCGCAAATGCTGGAAGATTTTGAAGGTGTGATTTGTCATGCCGATGATGTGCCTGTGTATGGCAGAGACAGACAGGTGCACAACCAGAGGTTGCACTCTGTGCTCCAAAAGTTTCAGAAGGAAGGTCTCACTTTGAATGAGAGTTTGCTAAAAGTTAAATAATCTTTGTGGGACACAAAGTTTCAGCAAAGGCATTGAGGCTGATCCCAACAAGGTAAAAGCAATCCAGCAGTTGCCACAGCCTCAGAGTGTGGAAGATGTGTGCCGTCTCATGGGCATGGCCAACTATCTTGCTAAGTTCATGCCACAACTAGCCACAATCACCACACCACTAAAGGAACTGCAAAAAGAGAGAAATGAGTGGATATGGGCGGAGCCACAGGAAACAGCATTCCAGAGACTAAAAGGGATACTAAGGTCTCCAGAAGTGCTCGCTCAGTACTCCAACTCAGCGGATACACAAGTTGCTGCAGATGCATCGCCATATGGTATCGGAGCTGTTCTCACTCAGAAACAGTCTGACAACTCATGGCGACCAGTCACGTACATCTCAAGAGGTCTCACAGACATGGAGAGACGCTACACGCAAATAGAAAAGGAGGTGCTCGCTGTAACGTGGGCATGTGAAAGACTGTCATCTTACCTCATGGGACTACAGTTCACCCTGATCACGTTTGCATGAAGGCCACCAGGGCATTTCAAAACGCAGGGCCAGAGCAAAAGAGTCTGTGTGGTGGCCGAAACATGTCAAAAACACTGGTTACAGAACTGTGAACCAATGTTAACAACTCCTGTTCCTGACCGCCCAGAGCAAAAAGTCAGCATGGCTCTATTTGACTGGCCAAAGAAACATTTCTTGCTAATTATTGATTTTTTCTCAAGGTACTTTGAGATACAGTGGCTTGCAAAAGTATTAGGCCCACTTGAACTTTTCCACATTTTGTCACATTACTGCCACAAACGTGAATCAATGTTATTGGAATTCCACGTGAAAGACCAATGCAAAGTGGTGTACTCAGCCACTGTAGCTGAACTGAGACACACAACAGCAGATGTCACTATTAAAGCTATAAAAGAGGCCTTTGCAAGACATGGAGTTACAGAGACTGTGGTATTAGATAACGGGCCGCAATTTTCATCAGAACAGTTTAAACACTTTGCTAAAGAGTACCAGTTCACACATGTCACGAGCAGCCCCAGGTATCCCCAAGCCAATGGGGAAGCAGAACGCGCTGTTTGTACCATTAAGGACTTGTGGAAAAAGGACTGTGACTACAACAGAGCACTGCTAGCGTACAGAGCCACCCCACTGGAACACCGGTTCTCACCGGTGCAGTTGCTTATGGGGAGACACCTGCGTACCTCCCTGCCACAATCTGCGGCAAAGCTGGGGCCAAATTGGCCCAACTTACAGACTTTTCGAAAAAAGGATGAGGAGGGGAGCCGTGAGCAGGCAAAACACTACAACTGCAGATACAGAGTCGGCCGCTACCAGAACTATAGACAGGACAGAAAGTGTGGATTACTACTGAAGGAACCACTGGAGCAGTAGTTAGACCTGCCAATACTTCCAGATCTGTTGTAGAGAAAGACAGGGGTTTTCTAAGGAGAAATAGAAGCCACCTTAGACCAACAGGGACTGTTACCAGATCTGGTCGAATTGTGAGACCTCCTGAAAGATTGGATGTGTAATTCTCTAAAGTTATTCATTCATGCCTTATTAGAGATGTTTAAAAATGTGTTTCATTTAAATGTAAATGTACATATGAGAAATGTGTATAATTTTCACGTTTGATAATGCTCCACATTTATGTTTTTGTGAGCTGATCTGAGTCATTATAAAGTATGTCTTTAGCTAAAAGGAGGAGGTGTAGCAGGAGACTACTGTTCCCATAATGCTTTGTGGTGAAGGTGTTGGGAACTTCCTGTTGCTAAGTAAAGTCAGCTAACTTCACACGAACGTGCATGGTCCAGTGTCCTCATTATCCAGCTTTCATGCTCAACTTGAGATGTCAAGTCTCCTTTATTTGTCATTTCTTTGTCAAGACAAAAAGTTATTGGGCCAAAATCAGAGAGGTGGTGTGTTGCAGCCAGCAGAGGACTATTAACTGGACTCCAAGAACTACTCCCTAAAGCATAGTTCCAGTTTAGCTGAATCAAATTAGCAAAATGCTCTCTCTTACACCATTTGAATTCCTGGTGTGTAAAATAATGCACTTTCGTCAAAGCCGCCAGTTTCTCAGTTACACTCAAAGGGTCAGCTGGCAGAGGTGTGCCACATGCCTGGTTACCTTAGTGAAATGGCTCTGTCCCCTCCCAGCCCATGATTTTTGAATGTCTAGAGTTGCTGCTACACAATCTTTTCCTGACCTTAACCAAGTGCATGTAAATGCTTATACATAGTCAGGGAGTTTTTAGTGCCTAAACCTAATCAGTGGGTAGAAGTCCAAGTACTAAATAGGCAACAGGTTTTTCACTCCAGTGCAACTGCAGCGCTTTTGTACCCTCCCACTTTTTACCATCCTATTCACAGAATCATACTGACTTCAACAGTTTGTCAAGCACAGTGTGATTTTTATTACAACTGAATTCTGACCTAGCTGTGGGTAGTGACCGAAAGAACGAGATCGCGGATACAAGCGGCGGAAATGGGCTTCCTCCGAAGGGTGGCTGGCCTCTCCCTTAGAGATAGGGTGAGAAGTTCGGCCATCCGGGAGGAGCTCAGAGTAGAGCCACTGCTCCTCCATGTCGAAAGGAGCCAGTTGAGGTGGTTCGGGCATCTGACAAGGATGCCTCCTGGGCGCCTCCCAGGCGAGGTGTTCCGGGCATGTCCCACCGGGAGGAGGCCCCGGGGCAGACCCAGGACACGCTGGAGAGATTATATCTCTCGGCTGGCCTGGGAACGCCTTGGTGTTCCCCCGGATGAGCTGGAGGAGGTGGCTGGGGAGAGGGAGGTCTGGGCTTTTCTGCTTGGGCTGCTGCCCCCGCGACCCGGCCCCGGATAAGCGGAGGAAAATGGATGGATGGATGGATGAATTTTGAGAATTCTGCAACAATAATACAAGCTACTTTATTATTTAACATGCTTTATTTCAGTATGTGGTCAAATGAGTAGTGCCTTAGTAGACACATGAACTAAAATTTCTAATGTGTAACTATGAATCCAAATCATGCCTCTTCTGCACATTATGCCAATATGGTGTATCTGTAGTAATGTGCACTTCTGCTAGACGTGGGGATCTTTTAGCACCACTAGTGTACACTAGTGTAGTGTACAGTCTTTTCTGTGCTTCTCTGTGTGAGTAAGGAAACACCACAGGCATGAGGCACACATCTGACCCCTTGGGCCTTTTGGCCTCTTAGGTGTGTGAAAGTAAAAAATAGTGTGGAGAAGCATGTAGCAGGCTCCTGTCAGAATCACTGCAACTATAATAATTCATGCTTTGTCTTTCTTTTTGGGGGAAAGTAGTTACTCAAATGTGACTTTGCAGGAAGTCAGAAAAATTGTGATAAATGCTCAAACTGTTTCTTTCTTTTCTATGAACATATTTTGCATATCATGCGGGTTTGTTTGTAAACCATTTGCAATCATTTTATTTACAGCCAAAATAGTGCTCAAAACTGAATTTGTAATTATTAGAATTTGCTATACTACAGGACAGACATCAGAAATACATTTGCTGTAAGTAACACCCTGTGGTTGTGGCAAAGCTTTACCGATTATATTAAGTCAAAGCAGTGCAGATGGATTTCTCCTTGTTGGTTTTGGCTCAGAGGGCAGTGTTACTCTGTGTTATACACTGTGCCACGCACACTGTATCCCTTGGCGGCCAGGCCCAGCAGTGGCCTTTGATTACATGAATAGCCTTAGCTGAATAGGTTGGCAGAGAAGACCACCCAAAGGGACAACCTCGTTGCTTTGTGGAGAAGTTAAGAATGCAGTGCTGCTGCTGCTGCTGCTGTGAAAACCTCCCCTATCACTGACTATGACCCTGGCCCATGAGTTGGTGTTTATACTGTGGCTGTGCTGAGAATACCAATGTGCAGCAGACCAAACATGGAGAGAGAGCCTCCACCCTCTCATTGAGCTGGTGAAATAAACAGAATGTGGATGAAGTAACATTAGCATCAGTCTCCTGGTTGTTAGTGCAGTTCAAGGCTATTTACTTTTCGCAGAAGTGTTATGAAGACTGAAATTGCACCCAGAAAGTCTTCACTTAAGTACACAGTTATTCTTAAGGTAGGAATTAACTCTGATATGGCATCACAGCTTTTTCAAGCAGGTAGCATAATGCTAGGCAAAAACAGTGATTCAGAACAGGACTGATGCTTAATATTTGAATTTGTACTCAAGTTTGCCCATTTTAAACAAAAAAAGAAAGATAGAATTTAAATGGTGTGAGCTTTATGTCTTAATTTCATAGTTTTGAGAAATGAAGAATTCAAACAAAAAGTCTATGCCTAGCTTGTTTAAGGGCACTTATGCAGAAACACAGAAATTAGTTTAGATCAGTAGATTAGCTTCTGCTTTTAAATTTGGTCAGATTCAAAAACAACCTTTTAAAAGAAGGACCCACGTGCAGGACTCCAGACAGACATGAACTCAACAAACAGCTTTATTGTTGAACTACTATTGTTGAAGGCTAACCCTAGAACGAGATACAATACAACACAAAACCAAGGCATGACTAGAACTAAGAATTAGGAGACACAGACCACACAGCATGAGGGAAGACATGACAACATGACAAAGAAGAGCAAAAGACAATATATAAAGAAGGGGTAATCAGGGCAGAGGACACACCCAGGGAATATGGCTGAACATAATCTAACTGATGGAACATGACGCATACGAGACAGGGGTATGTCAAAATAAAACAGGAAGTAACACACACTGAGACCTAAGACACGTGAACACTGGGACTAGGGCAATAAAAGTAAAAAAAAACACAGAGAGATGAACATGGGAACATGACGGAAACAACACAGGCACCAGGACTACAAATGTATCATCTAGACAACACAGGGAACGCACACAGATACTAAGAGGAGAGGCTGAAGACAGAACACAGGGACAAGACAAAGACATACTGAATATGGATCACGTGAAAAGAACTGCAATACTTAAAATACTGTAGGAGTGAGAAGACTTCAGATTTTATGTAGCTGTTCTGTTCAGAGTGGTAAACCTGGCCTGGCCTAACAGGCCTGTTAATGCTGTTGTTTTAATGCATCGCTGCCAAACATAACCACTGTTTATTGGTTACTTGAGACATGCAACTTCTTCACGGTGCATAATGGGACATACTTGGAACAGCCTACAACACAATCTTTGTGGTGTTAAAAAAAAGTCTATCTTGGGACCAGTGTGACTGGCAGAGTCATGAGTTATACCGACCCATCAGTTTGAATCTGAATCTAAAAATACCTTAGACTCTGACAAGGTCTTCTTTGTGCTGGAAGTGTCATGCTCAGTCTCTTCCTGTTAACAGACTCACACTGTGTCTGCAAACTTAGCAGCTGTTGATGATCTAACCTTGCAAAACAAAAAGAAGGCTCATGTCTGGGTCTGTGAAGAGAAGATAGGCCAGAAAATGAGAGCAACTGAGCGCAGAGTGAGTGTTGAAGCTTTAGACCCTCTGCTCACCCTGGCTGACCAGAGGGAAAAGGGAAGGGGAGGGGGAAGCAACAGAAGGAGGGATCCTGTGTTGAGCTCAAGGTGAAAAGGGTGCCAAAGTCCTGCAAATGGAGACGAGGGTCTAACACTCAGTCTGACTGTGACAGTTAAGTTGGGGGTGTTGAACAGTCTAGATGGCTGCACTGCACTAGTGTGCTCAGCAGACACAAACCCTCTGTGGCTCATTTCCCGCTCTGTCTACTGTTCTGTCTCTTTCACTGTTTGTCTCGGTTTCCAGTCTTCCCATCTGTATGTGATTTAGGCACAGACTCAGGGGAGAGGCAGGTCCGCTAGGGGAGAGGAAGAGGGAGGGAGAGAGAGAGAGAGAGAGAGAGAGAGAGAGAGAGAGAGAGAGAGAGAGAGAGAGAGAGAGCGAGAGAGAGAGAGGGAGGGAAGCAGTCACCACAAGTTTGTTTTACAGGACTCAGCTAGGGCCGGGATAAGGGGCAGTGGTGGATCTGGACGTCGCAAGCTGTGGCACAGCGAAGCCGGAGGGTGCAGTCGATCATAAATAGCTGACCAGGGACTTCCCTATAGCCAGAGGACACTGATTGGGACTTAAACGGAGGATCAGTGGGCAAATACAAATATGGCTGCAAAATATCTGCCCTTCTCCCTTCTCTGCATCCTCTTATCGACTGCCAGCCTAACGCCTGGGGAACAACAACAGTCAGTTCTCAAAGTAAGACACATTTGGTTTTCCTTCTTTTTGACTTGTATACTGTGCATGTTAGCACTTTCTGACTTTCTTTGAGTAATGATTGAGTATACAGGTTTTTCTGCTGGAAATGATACCTTGGGAGTTTGGGTTCTTTGCAAAGATCTCTGAGGACACAGAAACTTCACAGTGGTCTTACTCTGGGCTCACATGTGTGTTTGTGTCATCAGAGTTACCTCAAGGCAACAACTCTGATAGGCTTTGAGTTACTGTATGTGATTCAGGCCCGGGCTGCTCCTCCTGCCCCTCCCTGACAGTTCTCTAATGGAAAGCAGCTACAAAATGTTGAGCAACAGCCCGGGTGGTGGTGGGGGGGGGCACAATACGCAGTAAGGGCATGGAAGCCATTAATGACTACTGGCACACACTCTACACTTCTATTGGCAATAGCTTTAATACGTATAAGCTCACATGCTGAATTTAGAAGTATTGAATTTACTGTCATAATTAACTTAAATTGTGGGAAAAGATGCATGCGATGCAAAAATGTGATGTGAAAGACTGATGTTGTTGCATGTGCATTTTTACATAATATACAAACCCTGGCATGATCATACACTGTTCTTCTTTTATCTTCTTCATTTTATAATACGACTCAGGCCGCTGTTTGTTTGTGTGTGCAGATGACAGCTGTTCTTCTGACAAAGCCGTCAAAAGATGTGTTTCTTTCCTTCAATGTTCAAAGAATGTCTTGCTGTTCATCAAAGCAAATCAAAGTTTGCTCTAAATCCACAAGTACTCAAATCTTTGACAGACTTCGGAAAGCTCATTTAGGCATCTTCATTATAGACTGTTCTGTTTATGACGACCTAGTGCCTGTTGTAAATACAATGACTGTATTGTCTAGTGCAGCTACTAGACCGCGAGAGTGGTTACTGGTTAAGGGCACTGTTTACGGACCTTATCTGAGTTTTGCTTTTCTTTTCTAAAGATCTGACACAGAACAGTAGAGAAGCAACTGGACCTTCATTTTCTACTCTACTGAAGGGCCTACTCTTCTTCTATTCATCTACTCTTTGCTGGGATGGCCTCAGTGAAAGAGTATCTGTCGTGAAGTCATTCTTAAGGAATGGAAACAGGGATGAAAAGGCTGAGATATGCAAAATTAAAACCCATTTTCACTGAAAATCTGTTTTATGTAGTGGTGAATCCAAATGTAAAATTTTATGCTCATTTCATCATTAGTATGTATGGGGCTGCATTTCAGTCAGCGGTGTTGGAAAACTTATCAGAATTGATGGAATTATGAAATCAGAAAACTATCTTTGTAATTGTAATAACCCATGCACTACTATCTGGAAAGCATCCCATTAGCATACCCGGATAGAGAAAAACACAATGGAACACTTTCAGCCATGGACTGGATTCCCCAGAGCTCAGACCTCAACATTTTTAAGACAATGTGGAATTGACAGAGAACAGAACAAAATAGCAGCCAATATCTGGATAAGAGTGTTGAATGTCCTTCTACTGTAGATGCCATTCCTAAAGGAAATTACAAGAAAACATGTCTAAGAGAGTTCAGACTTTGACTTTTCACTTTCAAGCTCATTGGAATTGCTCAAACTCTGTTTTTGCATTCTATATTGTATACTATTTCCAATATATATATATATATATATATATATATATATATATATATATATATGTTTAAAAAACTGACAAGTATAAACTGACAAGTATAAAAAAATGAGGGGTGGGAGGCTCAAGACTTTTGTATAATTCTGCAAGTCACTGCAAAAATTACACTGATCAGCTGAAACGGTTTCTCTTAGAGTTTTTTTTTGCTGTCTTGGTAGTGATTGCGACACATTCTTAACATAATATAAATTCATAGTTGGAGATAATTCTAGCACTTAAGAAAATAAGGATATTTATTAAATACAACTTTACACTGTGACAATAAAAATGTGATCCGTATGTTGGTTCAACAGCCAAACTCTTGGAGGAACTAATAATGAGGACAAGATTCTCATGACCCAGGGTATCTCCGGATGTTCAGAAGAGTTACAATGACTAAATCCACTGTCTGAACTAAAGGTCAGTCTAAGTACAGCAGACAACTCCATTTGGGAGGCAAAGCGGATATGGCATTCAACCCTCAAGCATTAACATTTAATCCACTTATAGTATCCTTGTCCAGCAAGTAACAGCACCCTACACATCCACGATAAGAGCTCCATGTACACACTACATTGATGTGGCATGGCTGTACAAATGTGAACCTCCATGAGGAGAAAGGGTGTTGATTTTGGACCAAGCTAATCTGTGTAGCCAGATCCTGTATTTTTGTGAGATACCTGCTTTGTATCGCGCAGATAAGGCCTTATGGTCCATCTTCAGAGCCTAGGTCAACACACAGATAACACATACTGATAAATACCTAAATGTCAGAGTGAGTGAATCATTGGAAAAGTCATCTTCAGTTGAAAACAAATTGAGGTTATATAATATACTGAATGTAAGCTTTGTCCTACCCTCCCAGTGTAGGAGGGCCACAGAGAGATTGTTCACATTACTGAGCGTGCTCACAGCTGGCAGAGGGCTTCAGATGTTTGTAAGTGCTATCATTGCTTTCAGGTTTAAATTTTGTTTTTCAGGTTCAAGTTTCTATAAATTTGGTATAATCAAAGAGAAATCTAATAACACAAACACCGTGAGGCCAAAATACATGCTGCAGACTTCATTTGAAAGATGAAGTTTCTGAAACTTTGCTTGTTTTGAATGCGGCTGTAATCTCAAATAAACCCTAAAACCTTTCTTAGATTTGATTTTTAGTTTGTTTGGGCAACATAAGCATTTTTACACATCAAAAGCAATATTCACCTGAATACACTGATCTGATTTTACTGAGAGTAAAATTGTATGATTGATGCTGTTTTTCACCAATTCTGGTGAACCAAGTTTATTCCCAAAAAGTTTATTCTGTTCATCTGGATGTAGCGTTTTCAAAGGGAGAAACGTCTCATCACTTGGATGAAAACCACTAAAAACGCTACAATTAGATGAACAGAACACACTTTTTGGGATTTCCTTAAATGGATGATCGAGCATCCATCAACACAAGAGGTAGAAGGCTCCTGATTTGGAGATTTGGCCACGTGGTGCAGATGCTGCATCGGTCCGTCATAATGAAAAGAGAGCTGAGCTGTAAAAGTGAGGCTGTCGATTTACCGGTCAATTTACTTCCTTCCCCACAAGCTTTGGGTAGTGACTGGTAGAAGAAGGTTTCAGACACAAACAACAGAAGCTAGCTTTCTCTGAAGGGTGGCTGGTCTCCCCTTAGAAATTAGCTGAGGAGTTTGGTGATTCTCAAGATAGATCGACGTTGAAAGAAGTCAGTTAAGGTGGTTCAGGCATCTGATTAGGATGCCTATGGGGTGAGGTATTCTGGGCATGTCCCACCAAAAGGAAGGGCAGACCCATGGCACACTGGAGAGATCACATCTCTCAGCTGCCCTGGGAATGCCTCAGCATTTCCCCAGACAAGCTGCATGAGGTTGCGCAGAGAGGGAAGTTTGGTTATCTGTTTAATCTGCTGACCCCCCCAACATAACCCTGAATAAGCTGAAGAAAATGGATGGATAGACAAATTCCCTTAATCCTGTAGGGAATTTGTCCCATAGGAAATTAATTAGTTAGTTAGTTAGTTAGGAAATAGGTTACCTAACTCTGTCCAAAAAATTATTTTCATTAAAGAACATGTTTCTTTCTTGCTTATACTTTATTAATCCTGTAGGGAATTTGTCCCGTAGGAAATTACTCCTCTGCATTTAACCAATTCACTCAGTGAAGCAGTGGGCTGCCGTGAATTCAGCACCCGGGGAGCAGCGTGGAGAGATGGTACCTTGCTCAGGGATACCTGAGGGTAGCCGTTCAGTGGATTCAAACCCCCGACCATGGGTAGTATGGGACATTTCATGGGGCGAGCACTCTACCTACTGAGCTATCTCCTCCCCTTTAAATATGTGCAATGTCTTTTTTTTTTTTTTAGTCACCCTTTGAGTGACCCTGTCAAGCAGCAAGGGAAAAAATGTCAAGCACATGTCTTTCATAAGCAAAAATGATGCCAGCATCTTGTTCAAGAGTACCTGGTATTTGTAGGCTTTATGTTTATACAAATCCACTTGTGGGGCAACAGCGCTATTTGCTTTAATTATAGTTGTTTTTGACCTCCACATATTCTTGAGAAATCTCCTGCTTCTTCAGATGCTAAATGCTGAATTGTGATCAACTATTTGATAGCAGTTAGCTGATTTCTAGTTGATGCTGAACAGGTATTGGGGCTGAGTGGGTTTATAAGATATGTTAAGTCAAAATAAATGAATGAAAAGCACCCATTAGTTTCAGTCTTTGTGCTGACCTGCGCTCAGGGTAACCACTCTTTTGTTCTTCTTGGGGAAGTGTCAGATAACCATGGCTAAGAACTTGAACTGTAAAAAAATCACTTGACAAATATGGTCATATGATATCTATGATTTGTTTTTATATCAACTGCAAGAAATCTGTTTAAAGTATGAATGTGATTAGCATTTCTCTTCTGTCCTTCTGTTTATGGCCAAATAAACATAATGTATAATGTAATTGATTATTCTTGTGTTTGTGCCATCTTGCAAAAAGATATAGTCCCTAACATTCAAGTCTAAAGATGTCCAAGTCCTACCAGTACACCATCTGCTCCATTTCCCCCACCACCAACACCAACATACTCCCCTGTGTATATGAACTGCAGCTGTTTGGCCCAATCACAGACTGTCACACAGTTAATAGGTCTGAACTATTTCAGAACACTTTAATGTCCTTTTAAAAGAATAGATAATTGGGATCTTTGTGTTTTTCCCATAAATTTTAGGACCATTATTTCTAATAGCTTGAGCTAACATTTGGCTCTATATTATATCTTTTTTCCTTTGAGCACCGATCCCATTGCCACAATTAATAGGAGTATGTGTATACGTGGAAGGTTTACACATGAGTGTTTACGTGATAATAATAGATGTCTCTGTGGATCCTTTTCCTGTAGACTCAGGGAAGCCTACAGGAAATGGATCAGCAAGAATAATAAGAGCTGCTGTTTGCAGGATGTTTCACATCAGCTTGCAACATAATAACGTCTTTGTGTCACAGCCCGTCTGTGACTAAATCAAAGGAGAGTATGAATCCCATGTGGGTATACATACTGTATGCCTGTGGAATGTTCCATTGTCTGGTTATTCTGAATGCAAAGCATCAATGTCCAGCTGAGTGACTGGAACAAGGCGATGAAACTATGGTGGTCTTACAGACTGCTGCAAACAAAGTGCTACTGTACACCTCACTGAATGGTGCTGCTTCAGAAAATCAAAGATATCCAGAGGGCAGAGTGTGTGCGTGACACCTCTGAACTCTTGCATCACATCGTCGTCAGAATGCTTGGTGAGCGAACATCAGACAGTATGTAGCGTTTAAAGTGATGTTCTGTAAAAAGTCAGGGTGCTGCAATTTTGTTTTTGTCGAGTTGTGTGCTTTTGCCTGAAACAATTAAAACAATGTTGAAATCTAAAGTAAAAAGCAAATCGAAGTGAAACTGCTAAATGAGCAACTACTGATTAAAATGCCCAGAAAGTGGGAGCCCTGACTGAGAACCCTGGGTCAATAGCATTCTTATATGTGAATATATAACACAGCATATGTTAGTGCTATCTGTATTTGATTAGTGTGTAATATTTTAATGCAACTTAACATCAAACAGCTTCTTGGTGTTTAAAGTTAAGCCGCATTTTAGCCACATGCTAAAACAGCATACTTTAAGAAACTGAAAGATGTTACATTTCAAATCAAGTCTCTTATTGTACTCTGTTTTGTGACCTTAACGCTAACCCTAATCAACAACCTGTTAAAGATTAACTCTGCAGTCATCATCAGCAGTGACATCAGTCCTTAGCCCCAACCCTAAATGTTCAGGTCAGTGACTCCAGTCCCTGACAAAAATGAACCCCGACATTCTCCCTCTATCACCACTATCAGTCAACATTGTGCATTTAATGAGGGAATATTGCACGTGGCACATTAACGTGACATTTTCATCAGTTCACCATATAACTGAGTCCCAGTACAAAACATTAGTTATGTGGCAGATTCATTTGCAATAAGTTTTGCTTTACCCTGACTACAGACTGTATATAACAGATGGACTTAGCCACTGATGTTTCACACACTGCTTTTACACATGGCCTCGGTGTTAGTATGTTATTTTCTGTCATGTTTTATTTTTGTTTGGTTTTTTGGAGCTGGACTAGACTTTAGGCTAATAAAATATTAGAATTGTACTCATCAAAACTGAAGCACAAACTTCTTGGATCTGCTGTACCACATGGCACACAATATTATTTGTCAGATAATTAATAAATGCTCTAAGTTCAGCGACTCAAGGAGAAGCCTAAAGGGCAGCTGCGAGCAACATTTGCCTTGGCCAAGATCCACCTGTCAAAGTCTTAAGCTTAAAGTAAAGGAAGCACAGTTTTGGCACTATTATTCCGCTTTTCACACCCTGAGAATGTTGTTAAAACACAAGCTGAAACAACCAATCAATTTTAGTTTCTCGACTCTTACCTTCAGTTAGTCTGTCTACTTAACTCAACTACAGTTTTCTACAAATGTTTACTTTACTTAAAACTGACATTTCTGTTCCCACTGCAGGTGTGTGGCAGGGGATTTTTCCTCAGTGAGCAAAGCAAATGCCTGCCATGTAACTGCAAGGGGCATGCTGACTACTGTGAAGACGTCACAGGCATCTGTATAGTGAGTTGACTGCCTTTCACTCAGTAAGGTGCCCAAGAGCACAAATATTGTCATATACTTAATATTTCCTCTCACAGAACTGCAGAGACCACAGCATGGGGGATTTCTGTGAAATGTGTGAAGATGGCTACATTCTGACTCCTGGCCTGGGTGGACGCCACACCTGCCAACCGTGTGCCTGCCCCCTCCCCACCCCATCCAATAAGTAAGCTGGTCTGATGTTGCTTGTGTTGCTACAAGACTGACAGATGTCTCAAAAATATTTTCTCCTGTGTGTCCGCCCAGCTTTGCAGTGCACTGTGACAAAGGAGGTGCCGCTCTACGGTGCAAGTGCCAGGAGGGCTACGCTGGACATTACTGTGAGAGGTCTGTGCTGAGAAGGCCTTGAACAAGCAATCAGTTAAATAAGTAAATCAATTGTAATGCAACAACATTATCTGCACATTCAATAAAAAGGTACACTTTACATACTGAGCAGAGCTTCATGACAATGTAACACATACACACAACATTCACACTTATTTTATCGTACTTGCTCAATATTGGAATGGCCCAGTATGAATACAGCATCTAACTTTAGCTCCAACTGTAGTACTAACCTGAGTGATGATAGGGTTTAACAGTTATAAATAATATTTCCTTCTTTTTTTTTTTTTAACACCAGAGCGCTCATTAAAACAGTGCAGCATCACATACACTGTCATTTACATACATAGGACATATGCTCAAACCCAAGAGAATAATGTTGCTAGTAATGTGCTAAAGCTTATGGATCGCTTTCAACTGGTTCATCAGAACAGGCTTAGCTTTGTTTGTTTTGTTCTTTAAAATATTACTACGGGCATTATAAATAAAGCTATAAATGAATTTTCAGTAGCAGAGAGGAAGAAATTCATGAGCTTTTAGTAATGTGTTAACATTTGCATAATGCTGAAAGAAACAGCTAAACACAGCACTCGCTTGTCCTGTACCAAAGATCGAAAAGACTATCCAAAAGTAGATTTTACTTTACGTTAGATAGTCATCTGCAGTTTTCTTCCATCCAGATGTGCTCCAGGTTACTATGGCAGCCCAATGACGACTGGTGGTTCCTGTAAGAGGTGCGACTGCAATGGTAACACTGACCCCAACCTGATTTTCAACGAGTGCCACAATGTGACGGGCCACTGCCAGCACTGCTGGGGAAACACTGCCGGTGCCAACTGTGAGAGGTGTGCCCCGGGCTTCTATGGGGATGCCATCAGCGCCAAGGACTGCAGAGGTGGGGATACTGGGTGAACAACCAAGCTTTGGGGGTTTATTTCTTATGGGACATCTAATGTTTGATGCATTAAAGCATTGTTGCTCAATATTTTATAGAAGTAACTCAGCTCCCACACGACACCCCGACAATGTAATTTGTGTTAGTTAAGCCAGTTGCATAGATGGGTGTGTAATGTAATGAAAATTAATTTGTTTGTTGATGCAGTTGTTCTGGCTGGCTCTTCTACATTCCTGTCATAAACTCAGTGACATTAGTGGCTTTCTAACAGCTCAGTATGTGCACAGAGTGTGTTACACTGTCCTGAAGGTATATATAAGGTACTTCAAAGGAGAAAGATTTTTTGCAACTTATTTACTCAATTTAATCTCAGCTGCTTGAAAGAGATGACAAAAGTGCTAAAAGTTTTTAGCCTCACACAACCTTGAAGTTGCTCAGCGGCAAAAACACAAGGTCTCAATTCCATATCAAGGATTATCGTATGCCTTTAGAGGCCCTGCAAGTCCAAAAATAACCCTTTCCACCATACTCGTGACATAATTTGACCTCTGGTGTTCTCATCACTCCATACATCCCGTGTCTTTTCCAGAGTGCGAGTGTGACAAATGTGGCACCTCTTCATGCGATGACAGGACAGGAGTGTGTCACTGCAAGCCGGGAGTCACTGGACCACTCTGTGACCAGTGCGAGGTGAGACCATCACGTGAGCTTCTTTAAGGCAACTCTTATTTCTTCTTTATTAATAAAACATATGTCCTGGGTCAGGTAAGAATAATAATAGAAGATCGTGGTTTGGGTTAAAATGCATTGGCAAAGCTTTGTTTTCTTGGCTCCCATGGTAACACCACCTGCCTCTGACATCAAACAAACTTTCTGTCAAAATAGATAAGTTATAAATTCATCCTCACAAACAAACAAACAGAAAGCCTTTCTGTGACTTTTTCACATTCTCTTATGCGACTGGGATGGAGTGGCTACAGCGCAGGACCACCCGTGCATCACTGAGCCATTGCCCAGGATAAAACCTCATAGAACATTTGAGGAGCAGACTCAAGAAGGCAGCTCAAAGCGCCTCCCTTTGTAATAATGATCAGATGAAACAGGTCTTGTTTCTTTTTTGTGAGTGTGAGTTTGTGCGTGTTGATGAAATGATGAAAGAAGTCGATATATGAGTTCAAGCAAAAAAACAAAAAGCTGCAGTTGCGAAATGCCTGCAAGGGTCATTGTGAGGTTAAGGGAAAAGTACTGAAAACAGGGCAACTGTTACATGAAGTGTGAAAGCTGCAGATGAAAGCAGCTTAGTAGTGAGAGCATAAAAAGATGGATGCAGTTACAGGTGAATGGTTTGTCCACAGTTTTGTTCTAATATCTACAGACAGCTGTGCTCAGATGTCACTGTAAGGGTCACTTATATTACGCACCATGCTTCTGAATGAACTGGAACAGCCCAATAATTGGAGTCTAACACTGTTTTTCACACGTGTAATCTAGGAAGGCTACTCGGGTTTCTCCAGCTGTCAGGGCTGTCGGAGGTGCGATTGTGGGCCAGCTTCCCTCCGGTCCACCTGCCATCCTCTCACCCACAGCTGTCCATGTCGCCCGGGGGCTGGAGGTCGTTACTGCGAGCGCTGTCTCCCAGGACACTGGAATTATAGCCCCTCTGGCTGCCAGAGTAAGTTGTCTGCCTGTACACAGTACGGCAGATAGCTTGACATAATCAGCATTTGTTGAAAACATTCAATATAGATTCCCAGAGGAAAAGTGTGCACTGAATACTCACGTTCCCACTGCTGCTGTAGTGTTTAATGGACGCAGTAAAAGTACAAATTCTTCACTTAAGTAGAAATACAGAAACGTTTTTTTAGAAACACTCTGGTAAAAACATTGGAATATAATAATATTTTTTTTTAATTATATTAATGACAGTTTTTTCATATTGCTGAGCTGTTGAGAGTGTTGTGTTTTTCAGCTTCACTTTTCAACAACCACCTCAACACAGGAAGCGACCTTTGACAGAACCAGGCGCATCTGCTGTGGCTGGTTGAAATATTAAAAGTCTAAGTAAAAGTAGGGACGGTGTCTCCCTCCCACATCCACACTGGAACCAATCCCATCAGCCTTTTTAGTCTGTCATGTAGATGCTAGACATATTAATAGAATTGTCTTTTATGTATTCCCCTCAAATTTCTTAAAATTTATAGTAATGAGCCTTTTTTTGGAAAAGTAAGGAATCCAAAGTAAAGTGAAGCACAAGACACCTAAGATTCAATGTAAGGACAGTAACAGGAAGTGTTTTTACTTTCTAACTTTGGACCTCTGGTGTTAATGATGTCACAGGAGCATCTGTTAAGAGCTGTGACCTTGTGGCCAGAGACTATTAGCAGAGAGTTGGATGACATCACCACCCAATCCCAAATCTATATACATACCCAGCTGCTTAGTTAGGGACTCACACACTAAAGAAACCACAAGACAGATGTGCAGGCCTCAAGCCAAGTGAACATCTGTAGATTTTACATGTCTTGTTTCCAGCTGGTGAAAACTGAATGAAGCGTCTGTTTTTTTGTTGGGTTTTTTAATAGAGTGTGACTGTGAGAGTGGCTTCTGTGATATGCATACAGGAGAATGCCTGGCAGAGTCTTCAACAGTCAACCTGTGCAACATCAGTAAGTGCAACAAACAACAACAACAGAAATTCAGTAACTAAAGGAAAATTGTGTGAACATCTGTAATCCACGTTGGGTTATTTGTTCTTTTTTCTGACTTTAGGTTGTGATGAGTGCATCTGGCATCTGATTGGGGACTTGCGGCTCTCCAATAAGACACTGGACCAGCTAAAAGTTGGAGTGTTGAACATTTCCACAGGTGCTGCTGCTAATGATAGACTGAAATACTACAACTATACTGCTCATCGACTCCAGGTACATGCACATTTACATGTATTACTGCTATAAATTAAAGCTGCACTAGTAAAACACTTTTTTACATAAATAATGTACCAAAGGAGTATGTGTGCTGGGAAGTACATTGCTCATATTGATGAATCTATGAATTATCATGTAGCTTGACAGTTGTCACACAAATATATGAAGCATTTTACAATATCACAAGGATATTGTATGGTAAAGACCTACAGTAATACAATATTGTTGTGATTTGTATTGAGTTGTGATATATAGCACCAAATCACAAAGAAAGAATTAGCAACTACACCCAAAACATTCAGTTTCTGTTCATCTTTTACCTTCAAATGAATTCTCATATTTCGCCTTTATTTTTGCAAAAATATTTCAGGTTGCAAAAATGTTAGCTCTTTCATAGTTGTAGCTTCCTTTACATTTTTAGCAGCTGAAAAGGTTTAAATATACTTATGCAGCTTTAAATGTGTAGAATGTAAGACATTTGTATAGAAACGTGCAGAAATGCTGCTGTTTAAATTCCTACAATAAGTTTTCACCATTGCTAATTCACTCCTGTCTTTCTTTCAGACTCAGTATCAAGTTTGGAGAAACAAGTCCTCTGCAGTGCAGACCCAGACTGAGGAGCTGAAACAGGCCACAGATGCCTTGGTACTGGACATCAGAGAGCTCGGGAAATCGGTGAGCAATATCAAGCTTTTAGCTCTTTAAAGCTAGTGTTTGTGTACCTGCATTCTAGCTATTTTTATCATGTGCATTTCACTTATAATAATGTACAGTCATGGCCAAAAGTTTTGAGACCGTTTCCCATTTCTAATAGTTGTGTAATTCTCAAAGCTTTTGGCTACGGCTGTAGAAACTTTCAGGAAATTCTTTCCTGCCCCATATTCGTAGGCTTTTATAAATGTCACAAAGCTGAATTTAAGATGTTACATGTATTTAAATTTTTTAAAAATTTTGATTTTAGACTTTGACTTCTCTCTTTTTTTGTGGCTTTTCAGGAAAGTGTGGTGAACATTCAGTGGAACATGTTGGATAACAACACACTGGAGACCTTCACACTCGCTGAGCAGCTCAGGATAGAGCTGACTGATCTAAATATGCGCATTGAAGGTATCAAACCACTGAGCACAAAAGTCTGATTTGTTGCTGTGTCCCGTGAATTAAGTAATGAAGTTGTGTGCTACGTTTAATGTATTTTAGCTAGCTCAACTGGGTTTTGATGTTACATGTGCATACAGAGATGATCCACGACTGGGAGGTGTACAGTATCCAGGAGGAAGTGGATCCTGAGGTGGTGAGAAAGCGCACAGAGGACGCTGAGGAAATAGTGACTTGGATGAGGAAAATAGACCTTTCTCCACGAGAACCAATCGCCACTGACGAGTCCACAGAGGCCCATGACTGTGAGACACACAACAGCAAACGCCTACACATTATTACTTCCCTATATCACTATGACACTGTAGTGGGCCAGGGTTGGAGATGAGGCATTATACGAACATTACTGACATATTCAAAGCATGCACATTTTAATAAACTACATGCACATGTGGAAAACAGGCGGGTGGCCTTAGCTTTTTATCATCCTGCTAAATGCCGGCACCCTTTTTAAGGAATGGCATTGGGTTCATGTCTGCCCCGTTATATGGACCTGTTACTGATATGGTATATTCCAGTGGAATTTGCTGCATCACTACTAATTGGAAAGTTGGTGGTTGGATCCCCATCTGCTCCAGGCTGCACGCCAAATATCATTGGACAAGATGCTAACCCAGAGTTTCCCTCTGATGCATCCATTGGAGTATGAATGTGTGTGAATGTTAGATAAATGGTAAATGGACTGATTCTTATATAGCGTTTTGAGACCGTTTCCCATTTCCAATAGTTGTGTAATTCTCAAAACTTTTGGCCGCGACTGTACTCTCCCGGAGTACTCAAAGCGACAACCACATTCACCCAATCACACCCATTCATACAAGCACTATTTTCTAAACGTTAGTGCTCTAACTAATACATTCATACACATTCACACTCCGACGGATGCATCGGAGGTTAATATTGGGGTTAATATTTTGCCCAAGGATATTTGGCATGCAGACTGGGGGAGCCAGGGATCGAACCACTAACCCTCCAATCAGTAGCAGACCTGCTCTACCACCTGAGCTATCAAAGATAGAAAGCACTGTTCTACCACCTGAGCTATCAAAGATAGAAAGCACTTACCTAGAAAGAGCATAGAGAAAGTGCTTTTGTAAATGGGTGAATGTGGCAAGTTGTGTAAAGTGCTTTGAGTGCTCAGACAGAGTAGAAAAGAGCTACATAAGAACAAGTCCATTTATCATGTACAACATAACTGCTGTGGATGATTTCATTGTAATTTTCTTTTCTTTGGATGTTTAACCAAATGTGCCATTGAGTTCCACACAAACAGACCGTGAGTCACCCTAATGTGTCAGTAATGGTGATACAATTTCAGTTAATGCTTCTGGTTGTGTTTGCAGTGCTGGGCCGCATTCGGCAGTTGGAAAAGAAGCTCATGAGCACTAACAGCCGCCTCCCGTCTCTGCGAGAAGTCTTGTCCCGCTTTTCTGGCAGACTGGCAGAAGCTCAAGGCTTTCTTGTGAAAGCAGACAGCAATGTGCAAGAGACGGATAATAAGAACAGAGCGAGTGTCCTCAAATTCCAGAGGCATGAGGTAATTTCCTGTGACCCCCCCTAAGCTCTTACAGTGCCCTGCTTCCCTCTCCCATCTGAGCCTCTGTTAGTTTGTAGTTCTATAGAATGGCTTCTCACTTCCTTTTTTCAACTCAAAGTACTTAAAACAGTGTTGAATTGTGATTTTTCACACTGGTACCTGACAGTTAAAGACAGAAGTATAGTGTGTCCTTCGAACTGCACAGTTGCAAAAGAGCAGTGAGAGAAGGCGATCTGGTTGTACTTTGCCAGTCATGTCAGAGAACTCCATTACTTGTGGTATTTAGGTGATGAGAACAGAAACATAAAACCATCTGTGGGAGTTACATTAGCAGGGGGCCTGCACAAGGGAAAAAGCAACATTGCAATGCAACCATTTTTCCCACGATAACATCCACAGCCTACACACACAAACATGACTGACTTTCTCATGATGCAGCCAGCCAGTTCACAGAGTTATGACTGTGAGTCTTATCCCAAGGGGAAAAAAAGCAAAATGCTGCCCTGCAAAAACAGTAAGATGCACATGTAGATGAGAGCTGGATGGACAGATAGTGGGGGTGTTTTATAAACATCTGGGAAGCATTTACTCTATAACTTCCTCATTATAACATGCAAGATATACAGTGGCTTGCAAAAGTATTTGGCCCCCTTGAACTTTTCCACATTTTGTCACATTACAGCCACAAACATGAATCAATTTTATTGGAATTCAACTTGAAAGACCAAAAGTGGTGTACACGTGAGAAGTGGAACGAAAATCATACATGATTCCAAACATTTTTTACAAATAAATAACTGAAAAATGGGGTGTGTGTAATTATTCACCCCCCTTTGGTCTGAGTGCAGTCAGTTGCCCATAGACATTGCCTTATGGGTGCTAATGACTAAATAGAGTGCACCTGTGTGTAATCTAATGTCAGTACAAATACAGCTGCTCTGTGACGGCCTCAGAGGTTGTCTAAGAGAATATTGGGAGCAACAACACCATGAAGTCCAAACATGTGGAAGAAGGTGCTCTGGTCACATGAGACCAAAGTTGAACTTTTTGGCCAAAATGCAAAACGCTATGTGAGGCGGAAAACTAACACTGCACATCACTCTGAATACACCA
>VURO01049367.1:5706-24998 GCA_015108175.1 Pelvicachromis taeniatus | reverse complement strand
CTGCGGCTTATTGTCCGGTGCGGCTTTTCTAAGGCTTTTTCATGATTTTTGTGACATCGTAAGAGGATTTGTTTTGGTTTGTTCCGCCATTTTGCCTGGCGGAAAGGCATGTGATCAGACACGGAAAAGAGTGATATGTTGGTCACATGTCCGTCCGCCAGCCAAAGTAGTGCCGTACGACTTAGCGCGAAAAAGACACTAGATTAGCAAGCTGGCTCTCGCTGGCCCTGTACCCATATCTGCAGCAGGTCTCCAAGGTGAACAGCCTCTGGCATGTTAGAACAAGGCAGCTAAGGGAAGTCGGCAAGTCAGATCCATAACTTCAGGATAAGGATTGGCTCTAAGGGCTGGGTCGGTCGGGCGGCGATGCGCGGCCCACTTTGCGGGGCTCTTCCGAGGCTGGTGGTGCAGTAGCTCCGTTGCCCTCCCGCCCGCTAGCGCTACTAGCCCGCTAGCGCAACTAGCCCGCTAGCGCTACTAGCCCGCTAGCGCAACTAGCCCGCTAGCGCAACTAGCCCGCTAGCGCACCTGCGGCTTTTAGTCTGGTGCGGCTAATGTATGAACAAAATGATTTTTTTCATAATTTCAAGTTGTGCGGCTAATATTCAGGTGCGCTTTGTAGTCCGAAAAATACGGTAATGTGACTAAAAAGGACCAAATTTAAACAAACCTCTATTTACTTTGAGGGCTTGTAACTCCTGCAGGTTTTGTTGTATCAAAATATCATTTTGGATGGATTAATTTGATATGTTATAACTATTTTTAAAAAAATAAAGAAATAATGAAAAACAATCAGCTGATTTCAAGGAGTCAATAATGAACTGTAAATGTGTAATTTTTACATGCAGTTCCATTAAAGCACGTCACATTGTACTTTGTCGTTGAAGCTGAGAAAGGCAAATATTTAGAGTTATTCACGTCAATCTAAAATTTACACTTGAAACAGCAAACTGTTGTTTTTTTTTAATGGTTTGTTTGTGTGCTTCTTGTTCTGTTAATCTATCACTGCACAATGTGCAGACGATAATAATAAAATGACATTGATAAGCACCAGTATTAAGACATAGCTGTGGGACTATTTTTCATATTTTCCTAGAGTCTAACTTGTGCTATTGTATAATTCATTGTCTTCTACACTGTGTCTGCATGTTTCTGTAGCTGAGACCAGTAAAATGTGAAAGATGTACAACAAAAGCACATTGCAGACAATCGTGAGGTTCAAGAGTGGATTAGGCAATGATGTCAGTGAGTTAGTACAGCAATAACCCAGGGTGCATGGGCAAGTGAAAACACAGGAAGTGCCTTATTACAGATTAAAACGGTCTCCCCTGCACTGGTAGACACTGAGAGGATAGTTGTGACTGTATTACAGCTTATGAGGCAATCTGTTGTGACTCGCAGAAACTATGTTGGAAGGTAAAGAAGCTCTTCCAAGGACTCATTTATATAACAATTTTCATCATAAGAAATACAATAGAATAGCGCGCGTGCACACACACACACACACACACACAATACGACACTAGGGTACTGGAGTTAGAGTTTGGGGCCACATATGCATCACAGCCTTAACTTTATATTTTTTCTTGTCCAGCCTTGTGACACATTATTTACAACCCACAATACAGTCCACAGTTGATATGTGTCACCGTATAATCACCCAGAGTTTATGTCCTGAAAGGTTTGCTTTTCTCATTTGGTCCATGGTCCGTGGCTAAAGCCTCATTAGTGTTGACATTATATAAGGAAAAGCAGCAAGGCAGGTTTCTTTAAATTTCACTTGATTTGAGAGATATAAATCACAGGTGCATAAATTGCTTTACTTACTTTCATGCACCATATCTTCCAGAAATGAGCACACTGTTAGGTATTATCTTAAAACTAATTTCAGAGATAAACACTTTTATAAATCAGGCCCCAGGGGATCATAATGGAACTCATTAAAGCCCTTTATTCTAGTTTTGGTAGATTTTTAATTCAACACTCACTTCAAAGTTTGCTTTAATAAATGTTAATGGTGGTATATTTAAGACTCTATATGCAGGAGTCTTAAAGTGCCACCACCATACTGCTTTATGTTTTTTACTGGCTCATTATGCACTAAATGTTACGAGTACACATCTGTGAGTCCATCTGTTTTTCATTTAAAAGCAAAAACCATACATATCACCTGAATTTGGGAACTTTTCTTCTCTATTGATGTGACAATTCACTTTTTGATCATGAAAATGAAGCATTGATAGATTGATAGTCATACTTGTCAGTGGACGTTATTGTTATTAATTGACCATAGACCGTGCAAAAGGTGACAAGCTTGACATGACAGAATTGTGAAATATATTGCTGTAATAATAAAAATAAAAAGCACAGAATGTGTTGTTTCTTACCCACAGAACATCTGGATGTTGTAGAGTGTCGGGTCATCCTCTAGAGGGGCCAGCTGCTGGAGACACAGCTGCTCACATCCTCCATTGAAACCGTCAGAGCAGTCGATGCCGATGTGGTGGTCATAGCACCCGGTGCCATCCTTCATAGGACTCAGCCCTGGGGGGCACTGTGGGAGTAACGCATGGTTTTAAATGACCAAAATGAGCAATTACGCATTACTATTAAGAACACTAGAGCTGCTTAAACTGTGTGAAGCTGCCACATTAACACTAATCCCAAATGGGCCATGTAGACAGATCCCATAACATCTGTGCCACAGAATGCAAACACTTAGATTTCTATTCCCATGTGCAGTGTGTGTGTGTAAGCACTGAGACTAGTTTGTAAAACTGCACAAGTAACAGTATGAGGATAGCACTACGAAATCATTATTACATTAATAACTTTATACACCACGTTTTGAACTGTCAGTAAATTTGTATCCTCTTAACTACGGAACCTTTAAAATGAGAGGATTTTCTGAGGAGGATGTTCATATGATCTTCATATCAACAAATTGTTGTTGATATGAAGACATCTCTCTCTCTCTCTCACTCACTGTATGTGTGTGTCTTTTCACTTACACACTATGTGTAGGAGCAGATTGGGGGTCAGAACCCAGGTGGGGGATCTGATTCATTATTAACCTCTGATGAAATATGAGAAAGCAATAAAGAACAGTCACACTAAAATAGTCTCTCAAGACTTAGTTTATGTTAGTTTTGACCTGTATAAACTGCTTGAACACCGGCACAACTACACCTATAAAAGTTTAAAAAGTAACTGAACAAAACGGCTTAGCTGATCCAGAGGCCTAGAAGGCAGAAAGATGTGCAGCCAAAAGTCTAAGGGTGTCCTTTGCGAACGTATTCCACCAAGATGAACTATCAAAGTTAAAAGACAATGTTCACAGTACACTTTGACAAAGTCTAAGGTTGCTTTATGTGTATATATAATTACTTAATTACATATATGTACTACTTATATATACATATATAACCTATATATATTTATATTATATACTATATGTACTATACTAAATATGTAATTACTTAAATAAGTATATGTTTAACTACTGTAATGTAAAAAACATTTACAACCTTCAAACATAGCAAATATTTTACAGTGGGGGCATTGTGTAAAATATATATTTACATTATATTCCTTCTCTCACCCCAACCAGTTGTGGCAGATGGCCCCACCCCTCCCTGAGCCTGCTTCTGCCCGAGGTTTCTTCCTGTTAAAAGGGAGTTTTTCCTTCCCACTGTCACCGAAGTGCTTGCTCATAGGGGGTCATATGATTGTTGGGTTTTTCTCTGTATGTATTATTGTAGGGTCTCCCTGGCACTGGATTGAAAATTTCATTGAATAGTCCACCATCTGACTGCGGCTTTATTGGTCAAACCACAGTGAATAAAATATTCTGTAAAGCATGAGTTGTTCACAGGACAGAATATTGTGGACTTTTTACAAATTAAAAGAGTTATGAATACTCAACAGCAGTAATATTAACTTTTCTGCCACCGTTGCTTAGCAGTTGTATAAGTAGCACACACCCACACTTTTTTTTAAGGGTGTACATGCTGCAGTGTGCTGGCAAAATTCTTTGCATTATTCGTTTGCCATTTTTTTTGTATTAATCAACGCAAGCTATGGTTATTACATTTTGCTTCTTATGTTCATGTATTTTAAGCTATTCTTTTTCTTTGTGAAGATTTCACAGTTGTGAAATTACTGCTGCCTTAGCACTCGGTGCAGAGATCATCAAGCTGGGCGACTGGTTACACACACACACACACACACACGTGTGTATTTATATCCTCGTGGGGACATCTCATTGACATAATGCTTTCCCTAGCCACTTACCCTAACCATCAAAAGTGAATGCCTAACCCTAAAACCACATTTTGAGTCTCAAATGTCTTCAAACTCAAAAGATGTTAATACCGTGTACACACACACACACACACACCCTTTAGGAGGGATTTTCTGTTATGGTGAGGGAGATGAGACAATACTGCAGGTTTAATTTCAAGCTCCATGCAGATGACATAAGAATTTCTTCATATTTGAAGAATGAAATTAAATTCTTCAGTTTGGTAGATAAACTTCAGAAAATTAATAAAAAGACCAACAATACTAATTTTTCACACAGCCATGAACAACCTCTTAATGGAAACACACTCTGCACTGGGGTGAACTTACAAAAGAGCTATGAAAGACCTGACTTCACCCCGGTTCCTTCCATCTACAGGCTCATTCAGTGTTTTCAAGCAGCTGCCAAGTGAAATCCACATTACGTTTCCTGTCAGTGTTAACTTCAAAGGAAACTTTGATGGAGTGCATTTTAACAAGGCACCCCTGCCATCACAAGTGTGACTAGACAGTGTGTTTCCTCTCAGCATGGAAGAATCAGAAGCATATTATTTTATTAGACATGCTTTTTACAGTCCAGGTGGCTCAAGTGCCTGTTGATTGTGTTGATTTCAATCTACTTCACATTTTTGTGAATGTAGCATCTAATATTGTATGCAAATAAATCTTCAACTGGCTTGAAACTGCATTTTAGAACTGACCTTTTGGTCATTTGGGTTAAACCATGACTTATATGTTTTAAAAATTATATTTGACCTATCCATCTGTTTTATCAGAGCAGTGACAGCGATTTCAGTCTTCTGACCGATGTCGTCACATCCTTACATTTATAGCTAACTTAATTTATGTGCATGCATCAAATGTAGGCTGTTTTTCACCTTCCCCTTCTCTTCTGTCCAATATGAGCAGAAAAATAGTTCCACCATGATGGGGAATCCCTTCAGTGCACATGCCCCTTCAGGAGGTATATAGAATCAAAGAAACAAGCCTCATATATGGCGCTGCAAAGCAATCCTTGAAGCACTTGGGTAAAAGGATAAGGATACATCTACCCCAATGGAGAAGGCGGCTAGAATCCAGAGTCAGTGAAGTGGTTAACCTGCACATTAGAGTGTCATGAGCTAAAACGTCTGGGAGGAAGTGTGGAGACTATCCAACACATAGTAGCACGATGTAAGATTGAAGCAGGTGAAGCATACCCTGAAAGGCACAGCCTCTGGCTCTGATAGTGTACAGTAACATCTGGGCTGCATAAGTCACCAAGACCCAATGGGAGACGCCACCAAAGTCCTGTGGGACTTCAAATTCCAGACAGACAAGCAGCTGCTGGCCAATCAAGCAGACATAGTGGTGGTTGACAAGGAGCAGAATATGATCGATGCGACGATCTCAGTGGGCAGTAACATCACTAAGGAGGAGAACAAGAACAGTACCAGGGGCTACAAGTAAGAACCAGAGCAGGTGTGGAAGTCTGTTAATTCTGAACTTATTAAGAAATAACAAACTTTGCATAATCCGGGTTATTGTCAATAACAGTGTCAATTATAGAGTAGTTGTAGTGTAAAGCGCTTTGGGGTCCTTAGGGACTAAGTAAAGCGCTATACAAATGCAGGCCATTTTAGTTATCTACTGCAGAAACGACCACACACAGTGTGACTTATCAACTCCACTGGCAGGTCCTGACTTACCTTTCTGTGGCAAACTGTGTGTTGTTAATAGCATACTGCTATTAAACTGCTTATTTAAAAACAGCAAACTGTTGAATTACTAAAAGACTACTTCAAACTAAAACTGGCTCAGTGGTTGGAGATTTTTATTTTGTATTTTCTACAAGTATTATAACACGTGCACCAAAGTATTTGTGTATTACCAAGAAAAAAGCATCTCTCCACTCCCACAGCTGTTGAAGAACTGTTGCCATTTGATCCAAGCTAGTTAAAGTTGTTAAGTTATTGTATTCCTGTCCAAGTTCCTGTAATCTGATATACATTTGTGGTTATATATATTTGTAGACGTACCTGTACAGAATGAGGACACATGCTTGAATGAGTGGTCCCCGATATTGCTACCCGAATAAACCGATATTGATTTTGTCAGCAAAGGGCCATGGCGACAAATGATTTATTACTTGTAAAGCAATGACCACATGAAACATTGAATCGCCTAACACATCTGTGGCACAGAGTCTTTAAATCACTGCGACTCTCTGCAGTCAATGGATGTGTGGACATGCAGTGCAGGCTGAGAGGAATTTGTATTGATGAGTTGCTATACTGCAGCTTGCCAACCACAGATAGCTCTGGTTATTGACTGCCTTAATAGGCTTCCGACACATTGGAATAGCGATAACGCTGAACTATTGTCCGGCTTTCCGTAGGATAATAATTATTAAGAATATGCGCCTGCCTGAACCTTTGTCTGTGGATAGTTATCACTTCTGGTCTGTAATCTTGGGTAAAACATAGAATCCTCTGTATAAAACTGTCCCTCTATAAACAATTGTCAAATCTTTCAAAAAAAAAAAATTGTTTTAATCTAATTTAATAACTTCTTTTGGTTGTCGTCTACAGAAAAGACGTGTTGCCATGAACGATGTAATGATTCTACATGAGACATAAGTTTATTACAGGTTAACTACTGACATACAAAACTTTGGTGTTTTAAAATTCAGCTTGTACTTGATTCACACACACAAAAGAATGCAACGTTACTTCGTCTTGCAGTCTCATATTAAATTTTATGACATTTCCAAGCCATGGATAATAAGGTCTCACTTGGAACTTGGCTCACACCATTTTACACCATTCCAAAAGGTTGAGAACTCATTGTGGATTACATTGTGAATAAATCCCTCTAGAGTAATAATAAATGAACTTTAAAGTCCTTCTCTATTTCTATATCATTTCAATTTTAGCAGATCTGCGAGCTTTACAAAGGAGAAGTCACACGAGAATAAAAATTAGGATATAAATAAAGCTGAGTGCTAGACACTGAGGCTAAACTGTGACACCTTTTAGCAAATTTTCAAACTGACAAACTTGTAGATCGGTTAAGCAGGTAAAGCGTTGTGCGGCACTGGAAAATCTATTCAAAGACTGCTGCAATCCAATTCACACAGCTACTACAACAACAGCCAAAAACTGGCTCTTGCTAAAATATTGAATTTCAGCCTCAGAACGTCAGCTCTGACAGTGTTTTCAAATGTAGCAATCTTTCTACAAGATTCTGCCTTCATAAAATAGAAATTGCACTCTCTAATATGCTGATTCTTGCTACATTTGGCAGGTTTGAAAAGTAGACTTACTACACTACATGAACAATAAGAATGACAAAAAAAATGGAATAAAGTCAGTAGCTGAATTGATACTTGTGCTCGACCAACCCTGAAAGTATTCCCTGCAAAACCAATGACAACATTATTGTGAAAGGCATTTAAAGTATTTATTAGTAACTACCTGGAAAGGACATTTTTTCTCCAAAGGAATACGCAGGTTACTAGATAATGACCATTCACTGAGACAAACAAAATAGTCTTTGAAGGCAAAGCAATCACCATTTATCTTAGATCATTTAATAACCAGACAGTGAGTGAGAGTGCTGTCTGCTCTGATGTAGAAAGAATGCATGCAGTACAAAGGCTACTCTGGAAAAGCCCTTGAACCACCACTTTTAATCCTGTTTCTTAATGGAGATAAATTCCTTCAGTGCTTTTGAGGCTTAAGGGAATCCGCCCTGTGCTATTGCCAAACAGCAACAAATCCATGCGAGAGAAGTCGGATAAGCTATGCACTTTTATAATTTGTCCAATAGGCAAACTGGTACAGACATTCAATGACTGAAGACAAACTGTGAGGAAGTGTCTTCAGCGGAAAATATTAATATTTTTTTTATAGAGTCCTAATCAAGAAGTTGTTCTTTTTAGGGAAGGAGAAATTGGAAATGTGACTTATTCAAAGAAATTCTTTCATTGTGAATGAATTTCATATTCAACAAGTAGATAAGGTAGTAGTTAGTCTACTTCACATGTGCAAAATATTTGAGGTCTGATTTTACAAGATGTTTTCCCTTTGGCTTAAATTGAAAACAAGAATGTAATAATTGTACCACTATTTGAATAAAATCACTATCAAAGCCGTGATAATTTTCCGTTCTTTCACTTACTTTATTTTGTGAAATTTGTGTGCAGAAATTATATATCTGCCACGAAAGTGTTATGCATAGTAATAGCTTATTAGGCTCCTAACTCTATGCCTTCAAAACATTTGCTGTTTATGTTTTTTATGTTGTGTTTATTTTCATACTCTGTCAATTATTTATTTTTTTATTATTATATTATTTTTCATTATCATGTGAATAATGAATGCTGGCTATTGAAAACAACATTAAAGTAAATTGATGCTGTTAAGCCAAAAGTACTTTCATGTGGAAAAGAACCTCTTTACTTTAGTAGCTTGATAAACCACCTTTAGCAGCGATAACTTGAAATAATGATTTGAGAGACTTTATCAGTCTCTCAAATGATTGGGAAGGAATTCTGGCCCACTCTTCTTCACATTGAGTTCATTGAGGTTTGGGGCATTCATTTATGTATAGCTTTCTTGAGATCCCAGCACAAAGTTGAAATCAGATTGAGTTCTGAGAAAGAAAAAAAAAAAATTAAGTTGCAATGGCCAAGTCAATCTGTTGTAGATCTGCACGTGATTGTGCTATTATTGACCCAATGTGGTCCAAGGTTCAACTGTCAGACAGTAAGGCTGCCATGATTAGTTGACTAGTCACAATTACATCGACTATCAAAATCATCAACAACTCATTTAATAGTCGATGCGTTGTTTGAAGCTTTGTAAGAGCCTGAAAGACGCAGGAATAAGTAGTAGAATTTAAGAGTGTAATAACAGACTGAAACAGAAGATGGCAGCACTGCATCTACAAGGATGCCAGCTGCCGTTAAACGCCAAAGAAGAAGAAGAAGAAGCAGCGGTCTCCGGTATCGTAGCTGTGTCCAAATTCAGTGGCCGCATCCTTCGGAAGACACATTTGTAGGCCGATTACGTCACAGCGACACGATGAAGGCTGTCCAAATTCAAAGACTCCTCCGAAGGCGGCAACAAATGATTCTTCCTTTTCCCCAGATTTGAAGGATGGGTTAGGTGTATCCTTAGTGGCCCAACCTATCCCAGAATTCATAGTGCGGCCCAGCCAATTCCATTTTCCAACAATGGTGGCAGCTACTTAGTTGTAATATTACTCTTTCTAGGTCACAAAATAAACTTTTAAGATATTTTCAGGCAACAATGTAGCTGTGTAAACTTCAAACATGTGCTCGATTTATTAAGACAACACATATTTGCAAAAAGTGATCCAACGCTTTCGGGACGTCTGTTACCCAGCAGCTATGGAGCTGGTGGGTAACAGCGGGTCAAGGAGCACTAGAGCCGGCGAGAATAGCGGACTCCCGGCACATCGTTTTCAAACCCCCCGCTGTCTTTCGCTACTCAGGTTAAACATGATATATAAGTCACTTAGATAACCTAAAAAATTTATTGTTTGGCTTCTTTCAGTGTTTTATTTGTTCCTGAGTAAATCGGTTTGGCTGAGATTAAAATGATAGTTTTCACACAGCCGAATGAACGTCAAACAGAAAACTGATTAAACAGAAGTGTGAGATGGTGGAGAGTTTACTCCAGTGTATTTTAGAGAGCAAGGAGCAGAGTGGAGTTTATTATTGTCTCGGTGGAGTTGAGACAACCTGCAAATTTCATGTTTAATAAACTATCATCTTTTCTTTATTTTTATTTAGCACACCTACCTCAAACACTCCAAGCTATAAGCTAATGATAGTTATATAAGAGCAGATGCATGCTTGTGCAATAAGCTGTACGTTTTACGTTCAATGCATGTACGATCTGATTAGCCGACTAATCGCAAAAAGAATCAGTGACTCATCAACTATCAAAATAATCGTTTGTGGCAGCCGTATCAGACAGATGCCCTCACATTTGACTCTATAATACTTTGATATACGGATGAGTTCATGGTTTACTTAATGGCTGCAAAGTGCCCAAACAAGCTCAAATAATCGCCCCTCCATCACCATGCTTGACAATAGGTATGAGATGTTTGTGCTGATATGATGTTTTGGTTTATCTGGCCAAAGGACATTGTTTCACAAGTCTTGTGCTTTTTTCAGGAGCAAATATGTAAACCTAAGCTTTACTCTGATGCTTTTTTAGAGAGTTCCAGACATGTCTTTTTCTAATTGTACTATAATCATCTTTAACATTTAGCATGCTAACTAAGGCCTGTAGAGTCTAGGATGTAGCTCTTGGATTTCTTTGCAATTTCTCTGAGCATTACACAGTCAGACCGTGGGGTGACTTTCCTCAGATGTTCACTTCTACCAAAATTGTGATATTGTGTTAACACACCTGCTTTCATAGAACAGGTCACATTTGACCAGTTAATCAGCTGCATTTCATTAGCAGCACCTGGCTGCTTACCCTCTTCACTGCTTTGGAAGCAATGATGCACTTTGTCAAAGGAATTCTATGCAATCTTGTGAAAAACAATGTTCTTTTTCACACATACCACATGTACTTCAAATGATCTCAGTCACTTACTAACTTGACGTGGTAAAATGTAAAATAACCACACATAAAGGTTATGCATTTTAATGTCAACCCAATCCTCAATTACCAACTTCTTGGAGATTCAACAAACAAAAAGTTTATACAAGATGCATTTTCATATTTTGTGTCTCTTGGGGCATTAATGTTGTTTTACTCCATGTAAACAAGAAGCTGTATAATTACACGGGATGTGTAAAACCTAATTTTACACATCCTGGACAGTTGCTAGGTCCTTTAAACTCATTACCCAGACACTTCCTGTGGAGGTAGATGATCAACAAAACAGTACCCACTATTTGTTTTCAAATGAGTACACCGAGAGGTTACTAGTTTAAGATTTACTGCTTCATCAGGCCAATGAATGTGTGACATGAACGTCCTTAATATATGTCTGTGGATTGTACCCACAGTTTATGACTATATTAGCTGAAACTTAGCACATATAAGGTACAAAAAAGCTTCTTTCTTCAATGTTTATGAAATTGAAAAAGACTACATGTTAACCTTTGTTTTACTAGTTTTCATTTTCTTATTATTCCTCTTCATATTTAGTGTGACATTATGGTTTTTCATACGGCTGTATGTTGATATATCGCTAAGTGAAATATTACTTTGGCACTTATTTGTATAACCACATATAATAAGGTCATGCAACCCTTAAATATCATAATCAAAAGGCCAGTTAGAGAATTAAAATGCACATTGACCGATACATCAAACAGAGAACTGGGATAATATATTTGCCAAAAACTTTAAAGGTTTACAGCACTGCAGACAAGAAAGCCCACAGGAATGTTCGCAGAGTAACTTATCATTTCAGAAATGGTCTGTTAAAGACATCACATTTTCCTACCCTAAAACATTATTCCAACATTTCACTTTCCTTTCATGTTTCTTAGCAGAGAAAATTGCCTGGAGAGGCTGTTATTATAGTGTGTGATTAGATTAACGCTGTGAGTCAAAGGTCAGCTTATCACAGAGCACTATGCTCCTCATTCCAGTCTCCTTTGGATGTAATGGTGAGGAGGTTTAGTGCAGGAACCTTGGCCTTCTAGTAACCCCTTCACCTCCATCACAGGAAAGTGCAAAAAACACAATAAGGATGCAGACTCAGGTCAAGTGGAGGCAGTGCAACTGAAGACCTGTCTTTAAAGGAAAGATCATGTTTCCTGACCGTGGATGCTTTCCTTTATTGATTGCTGGAAGTGTCAGTAATTCTAAATATGCCATTTTCCATTTAGAAATGTAATAATCTTTCAATCTGTAAGAAATTGTAGTGAACAGATATCCACAAAATATATTCAAAACAAGTACGCTCTGTTAAACTTTATCGAGAACGAGAGTGTGAGCTTCTCGTTTGGTAAATTAGAGGGAAAAACTTTCTTTATCAACTTGAAAAAAAAAGATTTTGTTACTTTGGACCAAATAGCTCACAAAAGAGAAACCACATGTGCATTACTTTTGAAAAGAGAAGCATTATTTATACTGTGTGGAACGTGTCTGCTGTAATACGGCTTTAAGTTTGAAGGTGCCTGAACTAATGAGCAATAAAAAGCAGGTAGAAGAAAAATTATGGAGACAAGTGAAAACAAGAAGAGGGTCGATATGGTGTTCAGGTAAAGTTAGAAACTGGAAAATGATGTAAGTACTAGACATTTGTTTTGTTCTATAAACGTGTTTCATCTGCTTTTGTTTAGTAAGCCAAGACATGGCATGTACAGCAACTCATTGTCAGTTATTTAAGAGTAGTATTTAAACATTACATTAAACCTGTAATGTTTAAATATTTACTGCATTATGCTGTCAGTTTTACTTCTTTGAAAAAATCAGAATCTGTAACAATGTGTACCAGCACATCACAGCCAGAGAACAATCGGAAATTGAAATCAGCCAAGAAAACTGCAACTGGTACATTTCTATATGCACTTATAGCAATGATGCTATTCTTTGATACCAAAACGTTGACTGATTTAACTACCATAGAGGTATGGCACAAGACTGCAGAATCTGAGATAAAATGATTCTGAAGAGTTCTTGAAAAAAGTATCCAATACACCAGTATTCACAGACATTTATACTGACCAGAACAACAAGACTATATGCTAATACTAATGTCTGAGAGAATTATTTTTAGCACTTAAGGACACCTTCTACAGCGAGAGGGAACTGCATCAAACCGTGACACAGATGAAGAAAGCATTGTGAAGAACGACGAAGACATGTTCCATTTTTGCTGCTTCGTGAAAGTGCTGCTCTGACCAACTGCACTTATGCATCTTCGATGCAAGTTGGATCTCTTCCACTGAGTCAAGTCTTCACACATGATTTCATTTGGGAGACACGGAGAGCTAAATCTGGCTGATGAACAGGGTGGGTGTTGCACTTGGACTGGAAGATGCTACATGACATCTTCCAAAGACATGTACCACTTCAAGTGGTTTATATGAAATGTTCTCCACCAGCACATTAAAATATTACGTCACGATTCCACACCGAGTCTGAGTGACAACTTCATGCTCTACACCTTTGTGAATATTGTAAAAGATAACAAATGTGACGCGGGTCATGCGTCCGACCTGACAGCGCAGGCTCCTTCCCTAAAGACTGCTGTGCAGTCTCAGGGAGATTAAACTGTCATGTGCAGTTATAAACCTGGACACCAAGGTTAGACGGTTTGATGCAGGAGCTGATGTTTGCACAGGAACAGAACAGGACACACAGTGATCTGTTGTAAGTGATCTTAAAACTTGAAAGAGTTTTTTTTCCAATAAATCAGGTATTTGTGATTTTACCTCATATTAAAACTGTCACATTCAGCTTGTGATTCTGGTTCAGGTTGTGTATTTCCACTATTAGAAATATGTTTAGTTTTTTTTTTATTAATGAGCCAGCAAGATTCATTAATGTTTGTGCCTTTAACCTTTCCACCTTCATCTAACTAACTAATAATGTTTTGGTTTTTTTTTAAATAAAGTTAATACTGAAATTCATATTCAACAACTTTACAGTTGACCGAGCGGTAGATGAGCACTTCCTTTTATTAAACTTCTAATTTCAAACACATAAACACAGAAGTCCGATGACCTGAGGAGAGAAAACATCAGTAGTGACAATCTAATGTGCTCCTATTCCTCCTCAGGCCTGAGGTCTACCTATATCTCTCTGCCAGGTATTGACTCCACTCAGCACTGCTTAGTGTCCCAAAATGTGATCTGAGTCAAGATTGTTTTTTGCTGCCTAAGGGGAATAACACCAATACAGGAGAGAAGAACTACTTTAGCCACTTCCATACAGTATGGTGCCATTCAGAAATGTTATTAAAAGGCACCTGGCTGCAAGCCATGTATTTGTTGTTCTCGTGCAGTATTGTAGATATTTTGTACAGTGTATTGTGCCTACTTTGGATGAGTTTCATGTATATAGTCTGAGGCTGACCACATTTAATGACGAGGAGCAAAAAGGGTTAGTTCTTTGTCACATGAAGCCTTTTTAGAGGTGATTTGTGCGGTGGTGAGTGGATGTCTGTGGAACTGTTTGGCCTTATAGACTGTAGATTGTAGAGATAAATGGATAAGTCTACCAACAGTTACTGAGACGTACAGCTATTACATTTTTGTTGTTTTGATTGTTTATACCTTCAGTTAACCTATGGTTCGCCCGTGAATAAGGTTATATCATTATAAACTGAAAAGCATCAAAAATGCTTTTGGGAATTATATATTCATATCATAACGGGGAACGTGCCTACGGAGACCGACTGGACTCTTTGTTAGGAACACCTCAGTGATGATGAGCTAGACCCCAACTTTTGTGTCTTCAGAACTGCCTTACTTCTTGTTATCTTATTTATATGAATACACACTCGGCTATTGCTGTTGTTTATCTTTACATTAATAAATGCTTGTGGCTTCTGGGACGCTGGAGGTAGTTGACGAGTATCATACACAGAGTTGGCAGTAGCTGAAATAAAATCTCAGCTGTCAGCTGGAAGAGTTCAGTCAGGCCATGGAAGCGTTGTGGCCCAAAGAAATTCTGGCAAAGCATCATGTGACTCAGGAGGAGGAAGTCATTTCCCTTATTTCTGCTGATTTTAGCTGAGGATACAGTTATATGGTGGAAGAACGTGTCCTCCACAGAGAATGCAGAGTTAGGATGGATGGATGTAAAATAAATTGAAACTATTGTTACTTCATTTTACAGTTTTAGTATCTATTTAAAAAAAAATAGTACATGTTGATACATTTGAGGGTTTTTTTGTTGTTTTTGTTTTTCCTTTTCTAATTTTCAGATTTATTTTTTTTTCACACTTCTCAGTCTTATTAAACGACTCCACTCTTTACCCACGTTTTCTCTGCTTACATTGAGAAAATATAAAAAGTTAGTGGCTGTTTGTCTACAGCCAGAACTTTATAAAGCTCTGTCTGTAGATGTGATTCATGCTCACTGCTAATGACCTTTTGTTTTCCATACTGTGTTGTATGGAAACACAGCATGGACACAGTAAACACACGGTATCTATTACCGTGTGCACAAAACATCTATGGTGGTTCTGTAAAGTAGCTCTACACCAAAACAGACAGAAGTAAGCAGAAGTAATGTTTGGCATGTCTTGTGTACTGCAGGTTTCTGTATCCAGCTACAAACACTCACTACATGGGCTGTTTGGATGGTGCCCAGCTATTGTAGTCATTCCATCTTGGTGGCAATCTGTTCTGTCAACAACATCCTTGTTTTCCAACATTTTGCAGAGGAGACAAGTGACAAGAAGAAGCTAATTAATCTCACAATCATCTTGTGATTATTACGCTCTCACTTCCACAGGCGCCGCATGCTGCCTCTCCTCAGGAGAGCAATATATCAGCTAGATGGAGGAGGTCAGTCAGCGCAGACCGCCAGCATCACTTGACTCTCTCGAAAACAAAGATATTAAACGCACACAGGGCAGCTTCTGGCAGTGTGGACTGAGACAAGGTGTTAATTGATTAATGTGGAATGAGAACGCTAGGGCCCAGCCAGTTTACCACCCTCATTAGACAGATGAAAGGCTTGTTTATTAGCTCAGCAGTCAAAAGACAACTACTAAAAATCACAGTAATATATGCAATGGGAGCTGACAGTGGTCCTGCGTGGTGATGGACAGGCGAGGGATGTGGGCCTGTGCGGTATGCTGTATTGAAATATCAGTGGCTTTGCTTGTAAAGATAATAATAGGTGGTTGTTAAAAAAAGAAATAAAAAAATGGGGCAATGATGGCATGTGTCATTCAGAAAGAATAAGAAAGACTTATTATAAGCTACCTTTACAGCACAAGAGTGCAGTGAAAGACTGCAGAGTGGAGCAGCTAAAGGAGAAGAGACATTCCTCATGAGAGCTTATGCAAACATTATAAAGGAAATGTAGGAAACAGGTGGGATTAGAATGAATCAGGCAGAAAAAAGGTATAAAAACAGATTGAACAGATTGTAATAAATTATTCAATTAGTAATAATAATTTAAAAACAATAATGCGCTATTGTGAAAGTAGAATAAAGAAAATGGCATCACCTTGTCCACATCTGCCTCCTAACCCCCCCCCTCAGGTCTGAAACCCAGCTCTGGATTTCACAGATTAATGCTTCCTACTCTGGACTCTCTGCTCAGTTCAGCCATGGTTATACCTCTGCTCCATCGCAACATCCCACCTGTCAGTCTTTCAGCCCTGCAGTGATTATTTATCTTTGTTCCAACTACAGATCTCTACGTACTTGCCTATCAGTCACATCTAGCTAGCAGGCTTTCATTTCAGCACACTGAATAGTGCAGTAATATTGTACTATAAATTCGATCGGTTATGATCTATTGATGGATATCTTTTTTTATGCAAATTAAAATTCTTTATGTGAAAAACAGCAACAGTTATAGACCAGTGTCACGGTGCATATTATGCACTGGAAGTACATCTACGTATTTTTTTTTTTAATTTCTAAAAGAAATTTACAGCAGAACATCCTCACAGGGATGAAAATACAGAGAACGCTAAATAATTAATAGACTTGAAGAAGGAGTTCCATGGAAAGGAATATTTTCAGTTTCTCTTTGGATCCACCTGAGACTCATTTCATGGAGAAGAAATGGGATCTTTTTTTTTTTCTCTCCTGATGCTTTTGGCAAAGATTTGTAACACACAGCAACAGAACACAAGCATTAGTTTAAAATCATCCGGTAACGTCTAAAGGAAGGTTATCAGAACCAAATATTGATATTCCTTTTTGTGCTTTCCCACATGAGAGAACAGCAGCTGCCTTATCTACACAACACATAATACAATACCCACATGACTCCAAAGCTCTGACCCAAAATATCCATTCAGTCATCTCCTGGTGCATGATGGATATTGGAGAGATATTTCCCTTTCTTACATTTCAGTGTAATGCTGGTGCTACTTACGGGTCTTCTTTCACCGTGTTTATCATTTCTGATGGTGAACAACACAATACTTACAATAAATACTTTACGAGTGACAGATTTCACCAGCTACATAACAACTTGAACAATATCATAATGTAAAAAAATGTTTTTAAAAAAAACATAGTAATGTAAAAATATATATATTGTACATTGTATCCATTGTGTATTACACATCATGGAACCCAGTGACTCAGCTTTGAAATTCACTCTGTGACACGGACAAATACAATCAAATCAAAAAATTGATCTTTGAATTTCAAAAGAAGAGAATGCTGCAAAAAATACTGTGAAAATTCAACACGTTTAAGTTTTGTTTGCAGTGTGAAGCTTGTTTTGGCTCGCTGACCATCCTCAATATTAGCATTTATGCTAAAGCAAACCTCAGTGCAAGAAGGCAAAGCTTTTGTTGCACTGATTCAGCGCTAGAAAGTATGACTGATAACAGGGTCTTCCAACAACAACAACAATCAGGGCATATTGCTTACAATGCATTCCACTTTGAACTATGCTGTGGACTAATGTGTCCTGTGTTTGCAGCACAGCTGACCATGCCTGGCACCTAATTTCAGAGGCGTGCAGGAGACGCCATTCCAACGGGCTCCTTTTATGTGGACTAGTGGCTTTAAGCTCAGCCATTCTATGTCTAAGGGAGAGCCTGGAGACCCTTCGGAGGACGTTCATTTCAACGACTAGTATCTCATTCTCTCATTCACTACGCGCTGCTTGTGGCCGTAGGTACGGCTAAGAATGCAGATTGACGAGAAAATCAAAACCTTTGCTCACACTCAGCTCTCTCTTCACCAAAATAGACGGATACAACATCCAGAACACTGCAGATGTTCCACCAATCCATCTGACATAATTCCCACTCCCTTTTCCCCCTCTTTCATAAACAAAACCCCAAGACGCATGAACTCCTCCACTTTAACTTAATTAACATTTTAATTATCACATTTTCTCAGCTTAGAAAGAGACTAATAGACAACAACATTATGGATAAGATGTATTAGCTCCTGAGACGGACTGATTGATCTGGTTTCGATATTCCTTCCACATTTTTGAAGCTCATGCAATTTTACCCTGGAGTCTAAGTCTTTCACTCCCCCTTTTAGAAACAAAATTGTAGTTTTTGTTTCAAAAAGGGGGAGTGAAAGTATAAAAACTAAAACGGAGTGGAAGTATAAAAGCTAAAAAGTATAAAGACTAAAATTATTTAGGAACGGGGTAATGAGGAGATTGTAAAGGTGATAAAGGGGGTATAGGTAGAGAAAAGTTTTTTCTGGAAGGCATGCATGTGTGTGAATGTGTTGACAGTTAAAATGGTATCGGACTTCAAGGTATGGTATTATCTTTTAAAGGAAAACCAATTTGGTAAGAGGTGGAAAATAGCCTGGGCCGAAATATAGGCTTGAAATTGAAACTAATTTGACACTATTAACAGTCCTAGAGGGGATAGGAAAACGCAAATCGGCCGGAATCCGTGCACAGACGGGGATAAAATGGATTCAAACCCTGCCAATCGCATTAACCAGTTTTTTCACCATATGAGTACACAATGGGAAGGTTATTCCCCGGACCCTGGGCAGAGGACGTGGGAACGCACCCAGACGGGCAGGTAACGCACAAAACACACGCCCAACAATACGTTGAACTTAAAGCTCTTGTTTCCAGAATAACCGAAGAACAAAGAGGAAGAATAGAAGACGCTGAGAGAGTGGAGGAGGTGCCATACGTGTGGCTGAAGGTCATCAAACAGAAGTGGAAAGAGCCAAGGTGGACCGGACCATATGAGGTGACGGCCAGAACCAACCACGCGGTCCAGCTAAAAGGCAAAGGAGAAACCTGGTACCATCGAACTCAGTGTGCGGCGGCACTGACACCCAAGGCAAACCCAGACGGGGAGGAAACAGGCCG
>VURO01049366.1:113256-150378 GCA_015108175.1 Pelvicachromis taeniatus | reverse complement strand
GGACTCTCCCTTAGGGATAGGGTGAGAAGTTCGGCCATCCGGGAGGAGCTCAGAGTAGAGCCGCTACTCCTCTGCATCGAAAGGAGCCAGTTAAGGTGGTTCGGGCATCTGATAAGGATGCCTCCTGCGCGCCTCCTGGGTGAGGTGTTCCGGGCATGTCCCACCGGGAGGAGGCCCCGGGGCAGACCCAGGACACGCTGGAGAGATTATATCTCTCGGCTGGCCTGGGAACGCCTTGGTGTTCCCCCGGATGAGCTGGAGGAGGTGGCTGGGGAGAGGGAGGTCTGGGCTTCTCTGCTTGGGCTGCTGCCCCCGCGACCCGGCCCCGGATAAGCGGCAGAAGATGGATGGATGGATGGATGGATAGTTGGCTGTATCGCACAAACCAATGAAAAGTCAGAAGGTCCCAGTCAGTCATATCCACGACACAGTCATCTCATGAGTACACTACATCACTGTGTACTGCAGCAATACTTGTTATTAGTGGAGGGACAGCTGACGGACTTCTCGGCACTTCATGAGTTCACTGATCCTTTTGTCTGAGATGGTGTTTAGAGCAGTCTGAGCTTTTGGCTCACCGGAAATATTTGTACACACACTGACCTCACAATTTAAAACTGTAACTGTGCGTAACATGAGTACCCACCGCTGTAACACTATATACATCCTGCTGTGAATAGGTTCCCTTTAAAACAAAGACTAACATGGCTTCCTAATCATAGCATGCAGTACTTGTCTGAAAATAACAGCACCACTCTAACTATGGCTAGTGTTTTATACGTTCGACATTTAAAAGAAAAAGCTTCTTCATAGCAAGCATAAATAGAAACAACTTTGGACAGAGCAGCTGACATAAATAGCTTCATAATTGGTTAAAAAAAAGCCTGTTTTAATGTTTCCAGGATTACCGCTGTGACGTGGAAGCAGTTTGAAGACTGTCGTATAATTCAGGAGCATCAAAACCAATATTGTGCAGATTGTGTTATTAATGTTCACTCCGGGTAGGCTACAGGACAGCCAGTGTTTTCTCTAAAATCAAAACACCATCATGGGACCAGCTAAAGGGGAACGCCACAAATTACAGATCAACTCACTCAGCACGAGGAACAGACAGAAAAATCTGCTGAGACCGCACATGTACAAAAAAGCCTGTTCTCTACTGGAAACATGGAGTTTGAACAATGAACAACGCAACCCAGAATTCGACTTCTGCTAAGTTTGTTGGCGATTCTTTTAAAATGAATCTTTTTAAAAAAAAGAACAGACTAAAAACCTTTTTTCACTTTTATTTTTATGAAGAAGTAAGAACAGCAGCAGACAGTGGTTATAGTCATTGAACAAATACAGACGAACAGATTTTGTCCATTTATGGCCTACAAAGTTGTTTGTTTTTAAAAAGGAAAAGAAAAAGCAGCTGCTGTGTCTGAGAGCTTTCTGCTGGCAACAGGATGTGGATGTATAATGGTCCTAGCTAGTGAGAAAAAGAGCATTTTAAGTGTTTAATGACCTTGTTGCTTACACTGCATTCACACCACGTCAACAGAGCGGGCAGAACAGGAGCCTGCTTACATTAATCCTCGACAGGCATCCCGATTGCCTGACATAAAGTCATTCCAGATGACCTGATGTCGGTTTTGTTTTTACTGTGATCCATTTTTCAGTATTACAATTTATGTTGGATTTGCTGATATTTTGCCAAATTTTTCACACCGTTTCCCCATCCCTGAGCGTGACACTACACTCTGTGTGAAATGGTGTGTGAATGCAGCTTTACGCACTTCTCAAGCTTTCATTAAACTAAAATGTCAACGTGCCACAACCTTGCCCAACAGCACTGCGCCGTCATGTGTACATGGCTCCGTGCAGGCCCTCCAGCCGATGCTCACTCTGTTTTCTTCTCTCCTGCAGATCAGAGAAAAAAAAAATAACAACAATATTCAGCTAATGCCACGATAAAAACACGGTTAAACATGTTGATAGGAACCACTCAAACACACCCACCTTGTCCTTTTTAAACTGCTCGTAGTCTGGATTATCAGTGGGTAATTCAAGTCGGCAGAGCGGACAGGAGTTGGTCTAAAGTTTAAAGACAACAAAGAAGCAAAAAGGATCTCTAAGCAGTCACGCGTGTGTGTTTTCTACTTCAAAGAGAAGAACAAACAAGTGTTACCTTGTCCAACCATGGCAATATACATCCTGAGTGGAAAAGGTGTTTGCAAGGCATTTCTCGAACCGTCTGGAGCTCCTCGAACTCCAGCAGACACACGGGACACTTGAGACCTTTGTCTATGAGGACGGACAAAAAAGTCACATCAAAATCTCAGGTACTACGCACGCTTAGATTGTCTGCCCTTTATAAATGGGCTGATCATCAATACAAATGTCAGCACAGTTAATTCTCATGGTCCTGTCTACCTGCTTGTTCGGGAGTTATAACAATCACAGTGAGGGTCTGAACGGCAGTTTTGGCAGCCGGAGGAGGAAGCCTCTGGTCCCAGCTTGACAGGCCAGCATAGCGTGCATCAATCCAGTCCAAGCCCTGTATCAAATACCTGTATACACCAACACAGACACCAACAGTCAGTCAGAGGACTGCACATCGGAGAATAAAGCCTCTTTGTTTGCTCGCCCTCACCTGGCCATCTCAAGGAGAGCATTCTGGCGGTACTGCTCCTCGGGGTCGGTGGGCTCGCAGTTGTGTTCATCAAAGTAGGATGCCATTTCCGCCCAGAGTGTCCTGTTCACAACAACAGAAACCCGCCACCAGAGATGACACATGCTGAACGATCTTTAAAGCTTGGCTCTACAACAGATAGTGAAAATGAAAAACTGAGGAATGCGATTGATGAGTGAGCACCCTGCAGGAAAGTACGTGAAACACAGCTACTGGTAGATACTACTACTACTACTACTACTACTATCTACTGGTAGATATCCAGCAGATATCCAGAGAGGGGCTGATGTTTTGTTGTGTAACTTCAGTTCCTGGATAAACAATCAAAGAGTCTGATGGGGATCTGAAAGAAAGTCCAGTCATGTTGCGCAATAAAGGCTTTCCTTGGGGGCTCGATCACAAAAGAGGGGGAGGGGGCAGATAACAACAAAAACACGAGTCAGCGCAGAAATACCACCGACCTGGCTATTTGCTTTATTACGTGAAAACAAAAGATAAACCCGCTCAACTTTAGCAAATTCTGTTTACGTATTAAGGATATAAATAAAATATCAAACTGAGACCATCGCAAACAGCGTTTTCCAGCTGAACTGTGTAAACAGTGAGCCAGCTGCTTCGACGTTAACGGCCAACAATGGCTCAAAGGCTCCTCCACATTACAAACGGCCTCCACACTGAACTACCGTAAACACCAACACTTACACGAGCGTTGTACAATCATAAAATACAAAAAGAATTTATTGTCTTAAACCTATTCCCGACCTGATAAAATTTGGTGGACTTACCTGAAATCTTGCAAAGAAACATTTGTCATCTTTCCGGGTACGAAGATAACCACGTGACTCCTCGTCCAATCACAGTAGAGGTTCGGTTTCCTCGTCTTCGGTTTTGTTACCAGATAAAATGTCTCACTAGCGCCCACAACCGGTGAAAGACGTTCTAACGAGGTTCCTCTCAAAAGGGTTTCTCTATGAAAACGAATCATTTATTCATTATTTTTCTAACCTGAAGGTTATGAATAATAGGGGCCTGCTGTCTAGACTTTGTAGAGTTTCCTAAAGAAAATGGCTAACTAATCATAGTGAGTAGGGAGAGCAGGGTGGTGTGAAGGTTGTGGGTTTGAATCCTCTGTTCCTGACAGAGCTGTGACCCTGAAGTGGATAAGCGGAAGAGGTGTTCTACAGCTGGACTAACGTCTGATTAAACTGGACCTATCAGGATTGTCTTATTTTATATTACATATTTAACTGTGATGAATTAAACTTCATAATGAAGTCATTGTGTGTACAAGCAATCTTTTTAAGTGTTTTAAAGATTTTAGTGAAAGCAGGTATCCTTAGTAGACACACCAATTTTTTCTTTAAACCTTTTGTCTTTCCCATACAGCCAATCAGAAGATGGCTAGCTTAAAAAGAAGGACTAGAACGCTAAAACAGCTTGTGTAAGACAGTGGATGCTCTGAGGGACTGTACCAAGATCAACAGGGGTTATTTAGTACTGTGAATCATGAAAAGCTTCTCTAGAAGATAAGAATAAAATTATAGCAGTGGAAATTGCACAAGGGCAACAGCTGCACACAAAGTGAAAGCTTAGAATAAATTAGACCCTTGGATGACCTATTGATACCAAAACACAATTTATTGGCATAATCAGGCTAGAACAGATGAATCTCACTATTTGTATCTATTGAAATTCAAAGTGAAAAGAAAAAACAAGTGAACAGACAAGAAAAACTGAAAGAAGGTATGGCTTTGGTTAAATAACCTCTACGAAAGTCATTTTGAAAAGACGACTGTTACAGGATATCTTAAATACAGTGAGAAAAAAAAAAGAATTAAGGCTCTAGAATTCCCTGAACAAGACAAAAGGCCAAATCTGTCTGCTGTGTATGAATAACCATGTACAGAACCCCAACCTGGTGGTCATACAGTAGATGCTACTCAGACGCTGAGGGCGACGAATCATCCTAGTCCTACGAGTTATTCTAGCAGACCACCAGGCTCTAATTTTTACAAACTCACAGACTAATAACATGAAAACAGAACAGCGGACTCTTGACCTGCTCTCAGTATTTTTTGCTGAATTTGCCAGTGTTATTAGACATGATACAATGGCACAGACAGCCTAAGAAATAGATGCTGATGCTGAAATACAAAGCTGTTAATCCACAGTTGCATAGTTATTGGAATATCACAGGCAAATTGTGTGTACGGTTTGCATTCTCTCAAAAACAAACATTCATCAGCTTCTCGATACAGTAATAACAGCAAAGACATCCAAATATCTCCGCTATGCCTTCCCAGCAGCCCTTTCCTTCTTTTAACAAGTGGTTATTAAACACATGTACATGCTTACAATGTAGCTGCATTGGATATGTACAAAAAACAAAAAAACAACTTCTCAGGGTGTACTCAGAAACAGTAACGGTAGTGTAGCGCATACAAACTGTACTCCCAATATCTCTGTGCAGTTTCACTTTACTGTACGAGGCAAATCCAACAAACTGCTTTCAGACTCGCTTTCCTTCAGAGGAACCACAAGGAATGATTTGGCAGCACGTGTGACCGAGAGTGAACACCGCAGTGACTGTTGAGTCAAATATTAATCCATGCTCAGTCTGCCCTTGACTGCTTTGTAACACAGTATGCACCGTTAATTAAAATATTACATACTAGAAAGAGGTTTCTGATCAAGGGACACCAAAAATGCATTTCACCATAAAACACAACTTTATCAGTCATATAGAGATGTGCCTTATCTGATTTTATACTAGGGAAGAGAGAATATATAAAGCCTTTTATCCTGATCATGTTAAAAAGCTTATATTGTGTAAAGACAACAGGTCACCTGTTCCCTGCCATATGATCATTTTCTTGATTTCTAAAATGACGCACTCAACCAGTGAGTAACTTTAATCACCACACACCGAGCGTTTCATAGATTTGAGTGTCAGTGTGCTTAGTAACAATTCATCACCTTCTATAAAGATAAAAAATAAAATGATTTGAGGGTTACACACATATACACACACGCTCAAAACAAACAAAAAACCAGAGACAGCTGTTTGTTTCAGCACATCTAAGGAGACTGGGAGAAAAGTTGCTGATTTGGAGGGGAAAACAATGTTATAAAGAATCCTTTAAAGACTGAATACACCTTCATCAGATATAGTCACCCGCTCACATAAAAAGCTTCACAAATAAACTGTCAATCTAAAAAAAAATGCTGAATGACATGGAAAACATTTAGACTGGCAGAAGCAGCACGCCGCTTCAACCACGCGCACAAAGTTAGCCTATACACACTTCCGACGCCATCATCCAGAGACAGCTTCCTGTGACACAAACCAAACCCGTTCTCACTCTCCCTGTGCTAGAAATGCTTCAGACTCTCATTTTAGCCCTGACCCGAGTGTGCCAGTGTTAAATGTTCTCCCTAACTCTCTAACTGAACAGCTTGATGAAGCAGCCGTGGCAGTAGGGTTTGTCGTTTTGCTCTTTAAAGGTGCCTTTGTTGAGCTGTTTCAGGCAGAAAGCGCAGACAAAATGCTCCGGGTGAAACTTTTTGGACATGGCTGTGATGCAGCGCCCCGTGATGGGCTTCTGGCAGCCGGAGCAAAGGGAGCCGCGGCGCTCGTGGTAGTGCACTTCACAGTAGGGTTGGCCGTCGTGCTCAAAAAAGCTTCCATTCACAAACGGGGTGAAGCACTCCTGCAGAAACACACACACACAGAAAAGGACGGTGTTATTTTACTACTCTTTTTCTTACAAGGCGTGCAAACTATTAAGGAAAAGTTCCTGACTTAAGCATAACACTAACCCTGCAAACAAAACACTCGGGATGCCAAAGACTGTTCAGAGCTGAGATGTAATTTTCCAGAATGGCTCTGGCGCAGCCGCCGCATTTCGGTGCAAACATGTCAAAGTAATCTTTCCTGCAGTAAGCCTTTCCATCCTTTTCATGAAAACCTGAAAATAGAAAGAAACATGAGATTACATCCACTCTAATGTAAAAAGAAACTGCTAAGCAGTATGAGTAAAAACATATACACTTTACCCTCAGGGCCAAAGAAAGAGCCACACTGGGCGCAGAAGAAGTGTTCAGGATGCCATGTCCTATCCAGCGCCGTCACAACTTTCTGAATGGACATTAAAGACATTTATTATTGGCTGACACGTCTACAGCAGAGACCACATGTGTGGAGAGCAGTGACTCACATCCAGTATGGGCCCGTTGCAGTAGTAGCAACGCGGAGAGAACAGATTGTGGTAATCTTTCTCACAGTAGGGCTGTCCTTCACGTTCAAAAAAGTTCCTGGAGCCGATCTCCTCTTGACAGTGTGTGCACACAAAGTGTTCAGGGTGCCATGTGCGGCCCATGGCGGTCACCACCTAAAAAAATAACCAACAAAAAACAGATAATCGAAGCATGATTAGAATACATCTATTTATGTTACTGACAAAAGATTACTGTAACCGAACCATCTCACCTGTCCCACAATCGGCTTACAGCAGGCTCCGCAAACTCCTTTAGCTACTGTCTGCACCCCCAGTTTGTTGAGGTCAGACTGCAGGCTGCCAAGCATGTTGTCCAGCTTGTTGACCTGTGTCGGGGGCCCACCGGAGACACCACCCTTCCCTTGAGCCATAATCTGAAATGATTCATTATGACAACAGTTATCTACTGTTAAAATGTAACAAAACTAAATGAATATTTAAGTTTTTGGTTACTGAACTTCAAAATAAGCATGAAAAACAGAAGGAATAAGACGGGGGGGGGGGAGTTCGTGCCTGCATTGGAGGGAAGATGGGGTCATACTCTGTTTGGCAGCCTACAGAAACCAGGACTTTGGGTGCAACGGGGGGAACAGAGTTCACCGTTGGTGGCTGAGTTGGGGTTTTTAGGACAGGAGGAGGTGGCTCTGGTTTAGGCGTAGAAGGGTTCTGGACTGGAGCTGGTGGAGGTGAGGCTTTTATGAACTGCCGAGGTGGAGCGGGATCTGGTTCATGAATGTGGTGGGTACGTTGTGGAGGTGGTGAAGGAGGTGGAGGAGGTGGGGGTGGTATTGGGACAGGGGGATGCTGTACTGGGAGGGGTCGCTTAGGTTCTTCTATGACAGGGGGGCAACGAGGGGTAGGGGGAGAGGGAGGTGGGAGCACCTTCCTCACGGGAACAGGCGACTCAGGGGGAATTATGATCTGAAGAAAAGAGGAAAAACAGAAGGAAGGAAGGAGACAGGAAATGTGCAAAAGGAAAACAAAAGTGAAGTAATTGTGAAAGGAGAATTTGTGGAAACTGTCAAGCACACTGAAGCCAACCTTGTCGACCTCACTGGCCGCCCCATCAGGACGGTATCGCTGAGGTTTGGACGTAACGATGACACCCTCCGTCAGCCAATCGTCAGACTGTTTGCGCCGCCGCTCTGAGCGGCCGATCCCAAGCTTACCCTGAAGCTCCTCTATGAGACGGTCTTGGGAAGTGTTCTTGTTTACAATGACGGGTCCCATCTTCCTGCGCAGATGAGCCTCTCGGTACATGGGGTGCACATTAGGAGTCTCCTTAGTGCGCCTAATAACCGATTTTATCTAAGGGGGGGGGAGGGAGTGAACACCTTATGATATGTCCACTTACAGCAGATCACTGAGGCAGCAGGTCAGTCGCACCAGCCGTTTTCAAATCACTGACATGCCACCAAAGCAGTGGTCAGTGAGCTCAGAGTCACATATTAGAAACTTTGTGCATGCTTTTGTCAGAAGCCACTGCTATCGATGATCTAACTCTCATCCTTCAGTTTCTCAAGCAGCCACATAAACATCAGGTTTCAGTTTGGTCCTTCACATAAAGCCAGTTGTGCCATGCAGAGTGCTGGCGCTACCAAACAGCAGGTTAGTTGTAAGTGTAGTTTCCAAGCAAAACCTCTTAAGCTTGCTTCATTTCCTTCAGCCTCTTACTTACAAGGCATTTTCTTCTAAATAAATATATTTAGTTTCTATATTTCGATCAAAGCTTAAACATAATGTGTTTTTCTGCCTGGTTTATTTGCTTGGCTAAATTTGGTGTAAGCAATATATTTTTGGAGTAACTGGGCAGCATATTGTTAATCAAACTGTCTCAAATCACGCATCTCCTCCAAGGTCATGTTTTTTTAGGGATGAAAAGAATCTAGCTCAAGACTTTGGCCCATCGCAGCTCTTCTCACAGTAGATCAGATGAGCAGTGTATAAAGTAGTACAAACATATTTATAAGTGGTGTTAGCAGAGGACATATGCTAACATAGGTAATGTCCTATCAACTATTTTTAAAAGAAGTAACGAAAGCCGTGATGACACTGAAAGCTAACAAATCAATCATAATCGTATTTGATGTAAGGATCATATTAGTGATCAAAGTAGCAGATAAAATAATAGATGCCATGTTTTAGTTTTTCAAAAAGACATGCAAAATAAACCATTGCAGCAGAGGCTGGGATTCATGGGAGCATCAGTCTCACTATCTATCAAAACAAGCCCATTTTAAAATCAGGCAGGGTCGGCGAAGCGTACATGTCCAGATGCCGAGACTCGGTCTATAGTGGGAGTTTGAAGCAGGGGCAGGTCCAGGGTGGCGTCAGGGGTCCCGGGGCATGATGATGGGGTCATGGACTCATCCATCCAGCTGGCTTCTGTCAGTGGGGTCATGCTGCCATCTGTATACAGCCTCTCAGTGTAAGGGGTCATGGTGCCATCCAGACAGTCATGTAAGGACATGGACAGCTCTTCGTCAGCCCAGTCCAGGTCTCCGTTCCCGTCTGTGCCTCCGTCCACTGAATCATCTGTAAAAGTGTTGGTGAAAGTGTCCGGCTGCATACTGCTTCTGTCCATGGGCAGGATAAGCTCCTCGTGCACCTCCTGCATTCCTCTGCCTAGACACTCTGCATCATTCTTCAGCTGAGGTCCATCCACATTTGCCATCGTGTGATTTTGTGAAAAACTCATTGCTAGAAGCTTGTCTAGTGCCTCATCCAGGGATGGCTCTACCACAGGGGGTTGCTGTACAGTGAAGCTGGTGGTTGTATGGATTGTGGGTGCTGTCTCCAGCAACTGTCTGTTGCGGTTATTGAAGGCCACTGGAGAAGAGACTATTAGTGGTGAGACTGGAGATGGTGAGGTTTTTGAAGGTGGAGACATAGAGACAAAAACGGGGAGGGGCGAGGGGGCTGAGACCTGAGGGGTGAGGTTTTGGGTAGTAGGTAAAGATGAAGAGAAACTGACATCGAGATCATAAAAACAAGGAGAACCCTTGCTTACACTCTCAGGAGCACAAGAGGATTTACCTCCAGAAGCTGAGGGTGAGACCTGTTCTACAGATGGACTTGGGGACTTGGAGGACTTGTGATCCAAGACAGTGATAACTGAGGTAAGTGAAGGGGTAGTGGAAGGACTTGGGCTACTTCTTAGCAGGTTGGAGTTAGAGGAAGCAGACTGAGAGAGGACTAGCAGAGTCTTGGTTTGAGATGATAGCATGGTTGCAGAGACATCTATGACAGAGTCCAGGTCTAGCTCACTGGTTGCAGAATATGAGGATGTAGGACTGTGTGGGGAGAGACGGCTAAGGTGGGGTCTCAACATGCCACCATCTCCTCCATCCTCATCTATATGTAGCTCTAGCCCAGCAGGTAAAGAGAAGAGAGGAGAGGCACAGGCAGACGGATGGGACAGACTAAGAGAAGGAGAAGCCATGGGGGAAATGGAAGAGGACACTGGAGTGTGGCGAGAGCTGGAAGATGCTCCTGCTGGTTCTAGCAGAGAGCCTAAAGAGCTAGGCTAGAGGAACAGAGAAGCACAAGTGAGAGAAGAAGAAGAAGAAGAAGAACGCAATCGTGAGGAAAATGACAGGAGAAGCTTGGGATTTGTTGTTTAAATAAAGCCTTTCCAATGCTCCCTCATGGGGCTCTGTACCTTGAAGTCAGACAAAGAGGCCATCAGCTCATCGAGCTCTCTGGTGGCACAGGAAGCTGAAATTCTGGCCTGCTGTTGAGAGGATGTGTCCAAGTCACTGTGGCGTGTGGAGGGGCTGGAAAACACAAGTCATAATGTGATTATTAAATACATGCAAACACTGACATTTTACTATCAGCGAAACTCAAAATTGTGCAAGTTGATGATTTCTAATTATCAAAGCAAAACATTATTCTGTCCTCTTTAGTTCTTAACACCAAGACAACTTAAAAAACAAAACAAAAACAACAACAACAAAAGTCTAGTCCAAACAGGCGCTAGCTAGGTTGCTCCACAACAACATCTCCCCACAGCAGCTGTCACACACAAAGCAATGCGGCTAACAACAATCTTTTACTGCCTGTGGGAAATGCATGCATGCAGGCATGTATTTGTTAAGAAGATGTAGATACTAATACACATTCAGAAACCTCAAATATTTGCATTTGCTCATACAGTCCACTGATCCAATATCAGTACTCTCACGTACATGTTTAAATATATACCTCCCTGTGTGGAAGCTCCACACATCTGCTGCTCACATCATTTGTTTGATAGGGTCAGTGCATCAGAAGAAAGTTGACTAAAGGGAGGGTGGCCTTACAGGGAGAGAGCTAAAGTATTCCAAGCCAGTGGATGAACTGAAGGGTTACACAAAGACACTGTATATATATATAAAATGATTATTTTAATCTGCAAAGCTATTCTAGTAGAGTCTAAGGATAAAAATACAGAACTGCAAATGAACATGACAGGTCTACTCTGCCAGGTCTCAGAAACTTTCTGCTGAAGAATATAAAGACTGTTTTTAGTGTCTAACTCTGAACTTTACTTTTTGAAAAGTATAGTGAGTCAAACACAAAACGAGAAGGAACAAAGTTTGCAACACTGATTAGAGGGGACTTTAGTGCCAAGTTAGACCCCAGCTGTAGTGGAGATACCTGGATGAAGGTACTGAGCCTTCCAGCTCATCCAGCAGACTTTCCACAGTAGGTCGGGAGTCCTCCATCCTCCCATTCCTCTTCGGTTTCTCCTGAGGTGGTGGGCTTACCAAGATGTCAGGTGTGCCACCGTTCTCGTAGTGGGTGATGCTGCAGGATGGCAAGGGGGGAGCTGCCTCCTCTGTGGACACATTACATTGAAACTAATGATGCTCAATCCCATTAGAATTGATAAAACTAAAGCCTTTGCCTCTACCTGTTGTGGGAAATGAAGGGGAACTCTGTTGCACAGCGTTAAGTTCCAGCAGAAGCCTGTCAAGCTCTGACAGATTACTGCCCAAGGCAGAAGTCATGGCTGTTGTAGACGAGTCTGATGTCTTCTGTTTGTTTGGAAAACTAAAGACACAGAGATAACTTACTGAAAGAAACCAAAAGTTAAAGAAAATGCCAGGTGATGTAGTCAGGTTTATATACACAACATCCCGAGTGCGTGGACGTTACCTGTAAACGTGGTCCTCTTCAATGTGAGATAATGGAGAACTGCTACTGTCCCTTGACCATGAGCTCTTCTGTGCCGAACCCAGTGACTGCGGAGAATACACCAACCAGTCACTGCTTAGTTTTATTTTTTAATTAATGTAAAATTTACTGTTTTTCTCATTTGAAGAGTCTGATATACTAAGTGAGATCAGATCACAAACATGGCAGAGATCTACCTGCTGAGAGGAGTGGTGGGAATCAGGCTGATCTCTCAGGGACCCATTCAGAGCTTCGGCTGAAGGTGGAGGAGGGACTGGAGGTGGAAGTGAAACATCTTGGTAGGGCTGTCCTCCTGTAGGGATGGAGTAGGGCGTCTCGTCGGGCAGGAATACTGGTCGCTTTGAGATGTGGGATGTAGTAGATTCCAGGTCGGCCAGTAACGCGTCTGAAAGATGCAATTTGTTGCAACACAAAAAATTATCTCTCCAACCAAAACAACAATCAATCAGAATAAATCGATTTGTCTACGGTAAACAAATTCTAAAGGTATTTTCCAAGATGTTTTAGCCTACGAACATGAAAGCCAATCACACCGTCACTGGGATCTCCCTTCTGTGTGAAGAGCAAGCATAATCTCCCTGTGTCTGTGTGGGTTTCCTCCCACAGCTCAAAAAATATCAGAGTAACCTGTGATTTTATACTGGCTTTAGCTGTGGGTGAGATAGTGTGTTATACTTGTAAGCCCTCACATCTCTTGCTGAATAACTGGTTAACAAACTGGGTGGACAGACGGATGGATGGGCGCTCTGAGGTCACTACTGATGTTGGTGTCAGCAGTAACAGACAATGCCAGCGAGTCTGAGCCCTTCATTCCAACCTGTCAACAAAACTGGTTTCTCCTCAGAGCAGGTCATCCATGCTGTGGTGGTCACATGGCCAATTTGTGACCACCGCAGCATGGCACACTACACCACCTAGACCCAACTTCTATACCCAAATCCTAAAACTACAAAACGTCCCTCAGAAACTGGCAACATGTTTTTCCAACAGTCAACATTAAGATACAAAATTGAAGTCAATGAGAGCAACCACGATCTGTCAGCTCAGTATGCCATGCATTCAGTCCATGTCTATGATTGGTCTTAGTTTCAAGAGAATGAGCGTGAACTTTGTGAGACAGACTGATAAAACAAAGAAGCAGAGAGACAGAAAATGTTTCTGAATCCGGTCCAGGGTTGAGGGGGTACAGTGTTACCCTGATGAGTGTTTGGTGGAACGCAGGAACAAAATAGACTCTTACATCACGCAATCCATCCATCTGCAGCATGTCTAGAATAGACCGCAATCGCTGGCTGCATAGTGTTACACTACAGAGGCTTGGCCCCGTTACAAAGAAGAATATCTTTGAAAGGCAGGATGGAAAACTGTCCAAATATCCAAGAAACTGGGAGCTCTTACCACCTGTCTGTCTAGCACAGACTGGCTCTCCAGATTTGGATTTGTTAGTTTTATTTCCTGCCTCTCCTGGGAGTTAATATTTTAATCTCTTAACATCAAACCAAGTCATTGGCGAGATTTGAATAACACTTGCGCCTCTTTAGAGCAACCAATGGGAAAATGTCTAACTCTAAAATATTTGAGAGCTGACTAGTAAAAAAAAAAAGTTTAAAGAAGTTTAGAAACAACATTCTTCTGATTACATATAATTCTGGACAACTTCATAAAAATGTATATTTTGCAAAATAATTCAAATTCTCAAAATATTCCACCACTAAATTCCAACTTCATCCTGAATGAGGTCAACTGAGAAATATCCAGCATAAAATACACAAACACACAGAGAAAAACATATATGCAATACAACCGTCTAGTTTTGAAATACAGAGAAAGTTCAGTATCTATACTTACATTCTTTCCACCTGTATCTGTAATATCCTTGACGAAGGACTGTGACTGTGTGGGCGCCAATGTGTGAGTGTGAGCAGCGTGAAGCGATAACAGGCTGCCAGTCTAATGGGGGAGTGGTTTAAGGGCCAAGCGGTATCCTCTCAGTGCCCTCTTATCTCAACACAAACACTGAAATGAACTATTAAATTTCACAGACAGAATGCATTAACAAAATATGACCAATAGATCTGAGCTTCACATGTGACAACATGTTTGGTTAAGAGCGAGAATAATGTATGACAAAAGTTTAAATCTTGTACATCTTCTAGCTACAGACCGGGTTAGATCTGAAAAAGAAAAACTCACACCTGTGTGCATCTTTCAAATTTCATATATATTCAGTCTCGACCCTTTATCACTGTCCTCAATCCAGAGACACTGCCACAAGCCCAAAGTCTAAGTCATGAAAAGTTTGACATAAACCACATGGGAGCTCAAATCTATTTAAAGCAGGACACTCTGTGAGTAGCCCATGTCTGTGCAAATGTGCTGAAATATCATGACCAGCCCAGAATAATCTGCACCTGGTGCTGACATGCTAAGCAAGGTCTTACTGAAGTTGACTTTGTCACTCATGAAACAAAGCCACTAGACTGAAAAAAACAAAAACCACAACTGTGTTTTGGGACAAAGGTGAGTCATATAAAATACAGCGCATTTAGGTACCGATTTATGTTTCTCATGAAGCAGCAGCTTAGAGCCTTCCAAATCAAAATAAATAAAAAATAAAAGGCCTAGGTTACTAATTATGGCCATGTATTCCTAGAAAGTTCTTCGCAGCCTTGACAGAGAGGGCAGCCATGCTGCCTCAGGCCCTCCAAAACTATTACAGACTGAGCCAAGTTTATAAGACAACTCCTTTCACAGCAACTCTGCACTTATTATTCCTTCTCCCAGCTGGTGATGCTACACATGTATATGCCTGACACAGGACCATGAGTGCACGCAGACAATATAGATATAACCAGGAGCTGTGATGTAGACATTTTTTGATAGTACAATTCATGATGGTTATTTTAAAAAATGTAAGTTTTTTTTTTTTTAACATTATAGATTAAAGTGATAAATAGGACACAAAGACTTTGTCTAATTGCACAGAGAGATGGTGTTACAGAACATGGGCAAACATGTCTAATGTCTTTCATTATTTATAGGCTGCTTTGATACCAGATTTATTTCAAACTGGATACACGTCCTCAAGGAAGCAGTCTCTATAAATCATATTTTTTCTTTTTTTTGGCCATGGACAGAGACCAGTGTTTTCATATCCCCTGTCTAAATGTTTTCTCCATTGCATATGTGTTTGTGTATACCATATATCTTCCAATAGTAGCCCCGGCTATTTATTCAAAAAATTATCCAGCCGGCCCGGCGTTTAAAAGAGACCGGCGGTTGTTGGAGATCGGCTCTTATTCCCTTCTCAGATGGAATGGATGTTTTGACTTCCTTCCTTGATAGCATCCTTTGACAAAGTATTTTTAGACACGAAAGGCATTTGCCGTATGATTTACTGCTTGAGAGCTGTAGCCCAGATGGTACGAAAAGAGTACTAGCGTACGGAAAAGGCGGTGGATCATTGGAGATTGGCGTTTACTACGGACCGGCGCTTAAAGGAGACCGGCTACTATTGGAGACTGGCGTCTATTTGTTATGACATGTTTTCAAAATTGGCGTTTATTAGAATCAAGCATCAATAAGAGACAGGCCACTACTAGAAGATATACGGTAGCCAGGGAAACAGTCCAAGAGATAGTCACTAGGGGAATGGAGTTGTGCAGATAAGAACCTCCATGTGACTGTACACAATAGGTAAATGTAAATTTTATTATACCTGTCAACTTTTCATTATACGCTGTGCTGTGAAACCAGTACAGCAAGAAACCAGAGCAAAAATGATTGCCTAGTAAATTGACCGACAGACTGATTCTGTTTTAGACTGAAATGAATAATTATTTATGAAAGTCAAATTAATGTCAAAGGAAAAGTACCTTCAATTTGCTCTGACAGTGAAAACAGGACATTAGGAAAGAAAACCCAAAATTTCCATCACACATCCTTTTTGTGGCTTTTGACTAAGCAGCCTGTAATCCACACACACTATTCTCAGTGGGTGGCCTGTGAGCACATCTCTGATGTCGTTTACTGCAGCTCATAAAAGGAGAAAGGATGGAAATGGGAGTTAAATTTGCTTGCTGCTCCTCATTTCCCTGGTGAGGGCAGCATTTACTGTCACGAGGACACACAACAAGCCTTCGCCAGCCTCAGAAAAGTTAAGTCCGCAAAGAGTTAGAAACACCGAGAATCCAAACATGCACTGTAAGCCAAGCAACAGGCTAATCTTTTCCATTCCAGACAGGGGGTAGGAGCCACAATGGACAAAGTCCAATTCTGCTCTAACAGCATCCTGACTCAATGGTCCATTGTGCAAGATCTGGAGGAATGAAGCTGTCATCTAGAAGGGTGCCTGCAAAAACGGTGAGCTATGATATAAATGCTGTGTTTCACAGTGAATACAGAAACAGGTTTGACATCCAACAGGTTAAAGATTAAACCATGTAATTACTCTCTCACAAAGAAGATGGATGGCAATTTATTATATAACAAATCTTATTTTACATGTTATTCTGCATGTATTAAGTTTCCTGCTTTAAGTCACTGAATAGATGGGAATGATTAAAGTGGCGATACACCAGCGTACAACCTGAAAATAAAGCAGGACAGAGGTGTAAAGTGCACCAACTGCTTCACTCGAACAATGTACTGATTTAAACCAACAGCAGCGCTTTCAGGGGATTCAACTGTGGTCACACTGTGCCAACTAATCTTTATTATGTTCAACAAACAACTGAAGTCATGTGGACACTGTACACATTCTTGTGGCAGTGGGTGCATGTACAGTCTTGTCTGCACCCCTATCCACCCACCCAAAGCCATGCCATCATCCTGCTGTGTTTATCAGATGGGAGTGAAGGTACACGGGGAATTCCACACATTCCTCTGTCCACTTGGCAAAAAGCAAGCAGATCAGGCAGGGATGTAGGGAAGGTGGCTCAGGAACAGCAGCATACAGTCACCCTAATCCAATGAAACTGCATTTTAAAAACTCAACCTGCCTCAACTGGAATCTAAATGAGGCTGTGTGAGCGAAGCTACTTAAGGAGGACATTCCTTAAATGCTGTGGGATCCTAGGTAGTGGGCCTATGAAGAATGTGCTCCAATACAAAACACTATCTGTCAGTACAGAAAATGAAAATAATGTGTTGACAATTACAGGATGGATTCCACTAAGTGCAGCATGCCTTGAATTCCAGAATAAGGGAGATGTCAAAATTTGTACTGCCCATTGCACACAGAGTACAGAGCACCATACAGGGTGGAAACCAAGGCTGCCTACTGTTGTCTATTAACATGTAGGCAATGGTGATGGGCCACTGAGGTCTACAGCTCACCTGTTTATAGCCAGGGAGCAAAAGAGCAAAACTGGCCACAATCCCAGGGTGAAACCCTACCCCATCAGGCCAACCCAACATGATATTTATATCAAACAAGACAGGCAGGGGCCACGGCGAGGGGGTGGAGGGTTAGATGCCAGCGAGACAGACAAGGAAAGCTGTGTAGAAACCACAGAGAGGGAATGTGGGTGAGAATGAAAGAAAATAGACCAAAAGCAAACTTGATTAAATAATGGACCGGGGGAAAAATAAAGGTCAAACCTTGCAGTTTATAGATGGCACCCTGTCTATACAGTACAACACACAATCCCAAACAGACAATGGATGAATGAATGTATCACAATGACTGAAGCATTGTACGGTGATTACTATCTAAAAATATCCTGCCAAGCAACCCCATATCCGAAAGATGACACTCCTCTTGGAGGGAACGCCAAACCAAAATAAAAGAACTTCCCCACAGACCAGTAAATCAGATGACATGGCACCGTGTGGAGACTGATGTAACACCCAGTCACTGAGGGCACATTCATAGCCATGAATGTAGATAAATTGCATGTCAGTGAGCAGCCTTTTGTGCTATAACAGTGTAATTGGGTAGGATGAGAAGAACGGTCAAAGAAAGACCGTCTTGTCCCTCTTAAACACAGACTGAAACCAGTCACCCATGCTTCAAACCAACAGTTACATCGAAACAGGGCTTAATGCTTTGAGTTAAACACTAAGAATATACATAAGGACAAAATAAAGTGTCAATAACGTGAAAAATTATTTAAATATGGGAAGTGTACCACCTGTTCCAACTGAATTTTTCTGAATAAGTAATTATTATACTACTTTAAATTCATATGTAAACTTGGTGTTTTTCTCATCTTCCCATATAATCAAGTCGTAGCTGCATAGCTGCTTATTTGTTATGAATATAATCTTATTACCGTTTCATCAACACTACTTATTCAAATATTTATTTTCCTTTTATATGTTCAAGAGTTTTTTGATAACATTTATATTTAAAAAGAAAATGTAATTAAAATTAGCTGCAACAGTAATAATTGCAGCAGTAAAGTTACTCTAAATGTTATGTTGTACTTCACTTTAAATGTCCACGTGAGACAGAGACAGAACTGTTAGGCTGAACTTCATCACTTCAGTTTTTTAAATCACAAACACTAGTGAAACTCTTGACACAGCTGTGTCCTGTAGACCGCAGACAGCAAAATCCTGATAGGTTTAAGCTTCAGTAGGTGAAGCGTTTCCACATCACCTAATCTGGGAACAGAGTCATAAAACTGTACATACAGAGGTTCATGTTTTCAAACTATACAATTGTGTAAATTTTGCATGCAGGGAAAACCCTGATGATGATGATGATGATGATGATGATGATGATGATGATGATGATGATGATGAAGAAGTAACCCTGAAACTCAGACACTCACTGGAGAAGTGGACAAAAAAGGAAATTTGTAATAAAAAGATCAGGTTTTAAATCAGGAACTAAAGAAAAACTACAGAATGGAGAAAAATAGCAGAAGTTCAAAGAAACGAGTCCCAGCAGACTACAATTTACTGAAAATCTCATCAGTTCACACAAGAAAAGCGTGTATATAAATGACACAGCATTCATAGAACAAAAAAATTATTATTATCATAATCATTATTATTATTATGCTACACGCTGTCATTCCTTCTTTGCCAACACCTCCTCACTTCATCAGGTCTGAGCAGCTTTCAAACTCGTGTGTTGACATTAACTGAAGGCAGCATGTTTACTACAGCCTGCAGCTCTTGGTTTGGAACCAAGAAAGCTGGAAATCATTTTGTCACTGTCAGAGTATCAGTGTTTGTTACCCAGTCCTAGTAACACATGGACTAAAACAAACCTTAATGACAGCATAATTACTCTTTAGAAAAGAAGTGATTCCCTGCTCTGCTTAAGTCCACACATTCCCCTCTCCAGAGACCTACTGACAGTTGACCCCTGAATAACCAGGCTTTTGCCCCCAAAGGAATAACAACAGGACAGTAATATTTTTTTAGCTGGGATTTCATTTACTTAAGTAGAAAATACATTTTTGTTTATCAACTAGCCAGAAATAACAGAAAAATGCACCCACTTCCTTTAAACAAGGCAGTACAGGCTCATTGCCTTTACTATACACAGATCAATCATGCGTAGGTGCGCTGCCACCTCCAAAAGGCCCATTTTTTTCAAAGCCAGGAAATCCCCCGATATGCCCCGGAGGTCACCGGCTTCAGTAATGTTGGAAGAATACAGCAGCGACTCAGAATCCTACTACATTACCCAGACCTGTTAGGAAAATAATCAGCACTGTTCTCCGAGAGAAGTTACAAGAGCGGGGAACAGTGAAAGCATGGAAACAGCATGGACGGGAGGGAAGAGGAAGAGACTGAAGGCTGCTGTGAGTGGAAAGAACAGTATCGTACAACAGCATTAAATAGTGGAAAGGCTGTTCTAGCAGCAGGATCACAGACTGAAGGCCCCCCAGCTGCCCTCAGTGCTGACTCTGCTCATTGTTTTTCTCCTCTGTTTCCTGAGGATGTGGGGCAGGCTCGGTTGCCTAAGCGATGAGGTCAGCCACGCAGCTCTTCCCCAGACCCAGAACAGGATGGGTGTGGAGCTCGGGAACAAGACTGATTTACAGTTGGGAGCTTCTCTCTAGCCTAGCAGGCAAGCCCACTGGTTAGGGATGGTATGCACCAACCTTGCAGCTCTCAAGGGGTGATGATAGCTAGTCTGGTAATACTAACTCTGCTGTGGAATTACTAGGACACAGAAACCACTAAAGACCTTCTAAGAGTTTTTGGTATGCTGCGTAAACGCTGTAAACATTTAAGACAGCTGCCTTACATCTCAGCCAACTCCTATGATTGTCTCAAGAATAAGGCGTTCCTCTTCAAGGTGATCAACAGTTACTGTTACAGTAAATCTTACAGGACTACTGTGTGTTTACAAAAGGCATTCTTATAAGGTGTCAGTGTGTTTCATTCCACAGAGCAACCACATGGCCCTCATTATGTTTGCAAAACGAAGACGAGTGGCTCCCACTGTTTTAAAGTCTGCCTTTAAGCAATAAAGAGCACCTCTCCTCTGCAGATTCTTCGCAAAGATAGGCAATGTTGATCCTTTCTCTAAAGTGGCCATATAATGCTCGAGGTTTTTCCCCTTTCATTTAAGTTTTCACATGGCTTTTCACACATGTAGACAATCTTCAAAGTTACAAACCCCAAAGCTTTGTTTTCCTATAGAAAACCACTCTCTTTTCATGACTTATTAAATTCTTTTTTTTATTTTTTATTATTAAATTCTATTTTTTCATACAGCACCAAATCAACAACTGTAACCTCAAGTCACTTTGGAAGGTTAAGAACCTACAATAATATAGAGAAAACCCCAACAATCAGACGACCCCCTATGAGCATTCTTGCCGACTGTTGACTTGGCAACAGTCGGAAGGAAGAAAAAAGGGATTTTAAATTTGATTCTGGATTATACAGGGCGCCAAAGAAGACAAATCAACAGTAACCTGATGGTTAGTCAAGTCGTATTATGAAGCCTCAGAATGAGTGTTTGATGAGTTGGATCTGACAGTGAAACCGCATACTTATTGGGAAAAGGACTTGTAACTCACACAAGTCTTACTTTAATCATGACCACATTTGGCTTATTTTGTTTTTTATTTAACATGACCTGAAACTGGCAATTAGGCCATAAAGACATCAGGAAAGTGTTTACTGAGGTCACAGAGTAATTGAGAAAAATGTGAATTTAAAATTAATAAGCAAGGACTAGATGTATGTTCCTGTGTTTTCATGTCACCTTCAGTACTGTAGTGGTACCTCACCAAAGCTATTTTTTTTTAGCATTACCTTAAGCTACATGGCTAAACTATAGACTGTGCACTTAAAAACAAAAAACAAAAGAAAAATAAACCACACACACAAAAAAACCCAAACTGCTCCTCCTCCGCACTAAGGTTAAAGAAGTTCTCAAATTGTGGAGGAATGAAGTAAGCAGTTTTAAAAATAGTAACTTCATTGCAAGAAAGTGTTGTGCACTATATAACTTAGAAACATCTCTCATGAGTGCCTCTTTGGCTTCCTACAAACAGTGACTTTATTTTTGTAAGGCTCAAATTAGCAGGCACCCTTCAGGTGGATTTCAGAGAAATATAATAATGTATACTTTATTGATCCCGTAGGAAATTAGTCTCTGCATTTATCCCATTCACTCAGTGAAGCAGTGGGCAGCCACCAATCCAGCGCCGGGGGAGCAGTATGTGGGGGTCGGTACCGTGCTCAAGGGTACCTCAGGTTAGCCGTTGGGTGGGTTCAAACCGTCGACCTTCTGATCAAGGGGCAAGCACTCTACCGACTGAGTCACCCCGCCCCCAATATAATAGAAACCTCATTACTGATACATTATGTAATCAGTCATACAGTTTTCAGCCAAGGACTGAACTGATCAATCAGATCAAGCTGGGTATTTCAAGATGTGCAGCATCAAAGAGTCTGTCTTCCTCCCCGTCACCACGAAGCCATCGCGGCACATGTCTGCCCCTCCTAGAGCTTGGTTCTGCTGGAGGTTTCTTCCTGTTAAAAAAGTGTTCGTCCGTCTGTCACCCAGCCCTTGCTCATAGGGAGCCGTTTGATATTTGGGGTTTTCTCTGTATCATTGTAGGGTCTTTATCTTACAATATAAAGCTCCTTGAGGTGACTGCTGTTGTAACTTGGCATTATATAAATAAAGTAAAACTGAATTGAAAGGCTTTACATAGGGGATGAAGTGGTCTCTCTGAAATTAAAAAAAAAAAGTGTTCTTTTATTTTAAAGTTAAATATTATTAAACTTTCCTAGAAGGACTGTAAATGAAAATCAGAATCATAAGAAAATGTGTTAGTGTTTTACTTGGTCAGCCTCTGCATAAAGAAAACAAGGTTTTACATGGGAGTGTACACATAGTGACATTATCTGTGGATGAACAAACAAAAGGACTCCTTGTGATCCTGGTTGCTAACATTAAAAGCTACATTGAGTACTTACAACTTTGTTGGGTGACCCAAGATTTTGTAAAACAAAGTCTAAAAATAAAGAAGCTGCCTCTAAGCCCTTGGAATTATAGTTTCTATTGTACTTTAAAATAATATATTTAACAAGAATGCAGTAAACAGGAGAAGTTCCATACTGCGTCCAGTCACTACTCTTTCAGTTTGATTCCCTAGTAATAAACAAAGAGACAATTTATTATTAGTATTAGTGTATGCTGCATGTGTGCATATTAAGTCGGTAGGATCATTCTTAACGTGCAGAGGAGGAACACAGGGTTTTCAGCGCACTGAGTGAGGTCAGTCTGCCTGAATGTCACACAATCATCAGGAATTCACAGAGAGCTGCAAACACCCCACAAACATGAAATGCAGCATAGGCCAACAGAGAGGACATTACATCAAGTGTGGTTTAAGAGCCACATCTGCATGAGGAGTCACCCCCTTGGCCACATCACAAGTGAAGGCTAGGCCTGGCTGCCACCTGGTTACCAGCCACGACAGTATAACTGCTCAATGTGTTTGTCTGTTATCATGGCCAAACACAGCAACTGATTCACCTACTCCAGCAGTAATTACAACCAAGATGGCTATGAACACCCTGGCAGGTGTTTATGTGTGTTTACGCCACCGTCACACAGCCTTTTGCATTGGTAATGTATTTGTAACTCCCCTTAAGGATCTACATCTGGTGTATAAACAATATTTTCCATTATGGGTGTAATCCCAGAAACTTTTGGCCTCATGGCTGGTGTGATCCCATCTCTAGTTTGTGCTCTATGATCTGTGCTATCTGACTAATCAAGCAGGTTCTCTGGAAAAATCTGACTCAGAGGAACAAATGAGAAGAATGCTTACAATCTGCTGATGGAATTCCCTACCTCGAGCAGCGAGCAACACCAGATCATATACACAAACATAGCATTTAAACAGCGAGCCTGAAAATCAGGACCTGCAGGTGCTGATAAATGGCAGTAGAATAAACCTTAGTGATGTGATATTTACAAATATATACACTGTTTTTGCATATTTAGGATGACTGCGATTGTTGCGCAACCAAATCCCAAAGGTCAAATATTTTTAAACAGTGCCTGCAATTACTAGAGGACCCATGTTCTAATGAGACACGCTGAAACCAACATCCCTCAGATAGCAGTGACAGGAGGCGAGTCATGACCCAGAGAGTTTTTGGCCTTGGACCCTGTCCGAAAGTGATGTTCGAAATTCCTCAGCAGCCTCGCCCCCTCCTTCAGCCCTTCAGCAAGCCTACAGGCTCCGTCTTAACCAACAATCAATCCTTTCAGCCTCCTAAGGCAGCAAGAGCGTCTAATGGCTTATCGCTCCTTGAGGTATTCTCACAACAGACAAATGGGAAATGTGGCCCATCATCTCTCCATTTAAAACAATTCACAAATCCATTTCACTGCTGAAATCAGATCAGAAGATTTCTACAGATATTTGACTGGCGAAACAGGCTTTTGACAAGTACTGAATTAGTAATGTAAATATAGAAACCTGCCAGCTGCTTAAAGTGTAACATAATTAGAAACTCAAAAGTTGAGTGTCAAAGGTTACAAAAGGGGGCCAAACAAGAAGAAGAAGAAAAGATGAAGCTGGTAACGTCAGATGAACTGGCATGGATAAAAGGCAGATAAAACCTGCAGTACTGATGAGAGGATTCATACAACTGATTAAATTATTAAAAGAAAAACGCCACAAATTAACCAGTTAAAGTCACCCAGAAGTTATTTGATGACGTCTCTGTTTTTTCATGACTTGTGATGATCAAATAAGTAATATATGGGGACGCCACACCAATCCAGAAATAAGTTATATTAACAAACACTGATTACAATCTCTATTAAAAGCAAATAAAAAACAAATAAAAATGCACAAAGAGTAATGACAGACATGTGAAGCAGGTAAGAGAAAATTACATTCCGCCATTAACAAACATGTAATATATGTTCCTGTACAAAATTGTCATGGATACCATCAGACTAACGGTAGAGACCAGTTTTTATCTGGTGTGTGACAAATGTTCAAAGATAGTTTAAAGTCTCCATCAGCACTGAGTTATTTCTTATGATGAAGGTTTCTTTACTAGATAAATAAACACACGTTTGAATATGAGCTCATTAACAGTATCAGCACAGTATTTCCCAATCAGAAGATCCATAAAGAGCTCCTGATTCTCCTTCTCTTACAGCTTTTTCTGGCAAAACGTGCACATGTCAAATCAAACGGTTGTCAGAACTTTCCGTTTCCCATACTTCGATTTTTAGTTTTTCATATAAAATGATAAAGTGGACTGTATACCAAGTAATTACACATCCCTGCAAGTTAAGTTTGTCACACTGGAGATTCACTATAAGTCAGCCAACTCAGGGCTGAGCACACGCTGTGCTGTAACAGCAGTGTAAATGGGGAGGCCTGTTGACTCTACCACTTCAAAGCTGGAATGAGTAGCCTTGGGGCAAAAGTTGAGGAGGTAACGTTAAGGCTTGATGTCCAAATGTCATTAAATAACTCCTCCCTCCGGCACACATACTGATAATAATAAAAAAAAAATACGTTGATTTAGATGAGTAGGGCCAGCGTAGTACTGCCTGAGACCGTTCGCTTCACCTCAGAGAGGGAGAGGTAAAAAGTAGGTAGTGTTAAAGGCTAGCGATGTCCAGCTGCTAACCTACTAGGCTGTTTCTTTTACAACAACGTGAGGAGAAAGTCAAATGGGTATAACATTCACTCTTTCGCTCGTCACTGTAACATTTCTGTCAGGTATTAGCAAGCTTTTCCTGGATAAGAAAGCTACAGTGGACACAAACAGCCAACATAAAATCTCTTCGTAACGTTGACTGCCCCTCCACCCTGCTATCCGCTCCAAACTGGGGGCAGAAAACCCATAAATTAAAGAAAAACAAACTCACAACTTACCTAAATCGTCCATAACTGCTGTCAAGTTGTGGACTGCGTCAATTTTTTGTTTGGCGAGCTTGCGGAGGGTTTGCGAAATCTGAATTTTCCTTCAAACTTCACCAGTACTGCTGCACTGGAAGTTGGTCAGTCAGGATTGCTCTCGTGAACGCGCGGCAGTTTGTGTGTGTGTACTTTTCCAGGGCGCGCGCAGACTGAATGGCGGTGATGCGGGACATCTAGCGGTCAGACACCGAAATGACACGTTTAAAATAAATATCACCAAATACCCAAATAATGTCATGGCTGTATAAGCAACCGTGATTTTTTATAAACCTTCTAGATCATGTAGTGTATATCTGTTAACATAACCTCAGAAAAGAATAAACATTATACCATTAGAATCATAAAAGGCACAATAAATTAGACTGATACTCAAGTCTATGGGACAAGTTTGAAGATAAAGACCAATGCATTTATTATAGTTCATAAAATACTTTGAAGTATGACCATAACTGTTATCAGACCCTTCCCCAACGGTTGGTACACTGCGACATACAAAATTTTTAAAAAATGCACCTTCAAATGTGTCTTTTTTTTTTAGACCTTTGTATAAAGTTTGAAAAGTCTACATAGTACTGCCATTTCAAATTAAAATTCCATATAAACAGTCAATAAATACTTAAATGGCATCAACTGGAAAGATAAGATTTGATCTCTCTCATGTAAAAAACAAATCTCATATCTCATGAAGTCTAAAGAAAAAAAAATCATTATTTATGATAGTCAAAAGTCTACTGCTTTCAGCTTTCTCTCCTCCTCCTCTGTAAGTGGCTGCTGGGAGAGGATTTTATCATGGAAGCGGTGGTGCTTGCCTATTCCCAACTTTGGCAGACCTCGGTTCAACCCCTCTAGTAGCACACATGCCTTACACAGTTTCTGGCTGGAGATGTAGCCACAGCGGCTGCAGGTTCCCTGGACAGGCATCTTTACCCCCTCGCGCACAGACAGGTTCTCACCGGAGTGAATAACGTCCATGATGGAACTGGGCCTAACACTCTCCAGATCCTTTAAATAGGTTCTTGCATAGCCACGGTAAGCATTAGGAGAGTAGATACACTCAGTAGAAAAGTAGTCTAATTTCTTGAAGTAAGCATACAGCACAATCTCTTTTTCATAAGCGTATTTGAGGGGTTTGCAGCGTGGCACGACCCCTTCGTTCTCGCTGTCCGTTGAGATGGCGGTGCAGCGGCGCAGCCGAGCTATGTCCCCTCGCAAGACGTTCATCAAAACCGTTTCTGCCACATCATCCGCATTGTGACCTGTGCAGAGGGAAAAAAAGAACAAAGAAAAGCAGACACATCTCGTTATTCAAAACGACACGTTAAAGCTAACACTGCTCACATTTTCACAATCCTTTCACTCTACCTGTACATATCTTGTCCACTTTCAGCATGATGGCTCCTCTGTCCAGTGCCTGCCTCCTGAACACGCCACAGAAGGTGCAGTTATTTTTCAGCCCCACCTGCTTCACTATAGCATCCATTGTCCAGCCGTACAGCTCCTCATAGGACACGATCTTCAGAGGCAGCTCATACTGTTGCTGGTTCCTCTTCACCGTCTCCAAGGAGTCATCTCGATAACCCGTGATTCCCTCGTCCACCGAGAGAAGCATGAGCTCAAGGCCGTAGCTGTATCGGTTATTCAGGAGCTTCATTACATGTGCAAGCACGGTGGAATCCTTGCCCCCGGAGGCAGCGATTCCCACAGTCTCCCCAGTTTTGAACAGCTTTGCTGACACTATCGTCTGATGAATCTCCTCTTCAAAGGCCCAGAAGAAGCACTCCTTACACAGGGAGTGGCCCGTTTTTGGACGTTTAAGCACGGCACGCTTTTCGGAGCAGCTGCTACACTGGACAGGCATCTCGACTGTTGGGTTCATTAAAATAACAATAATGTCTAAAATTAATATAACAAATGCTTAAAAATATTTCATGTCAAAGGCTTACAAATCTACAATTCATCGTTGCTGATGCTTGTCACTGCTGACCTCCTTTAAGTGATCGTTATGTTTGTTTTGTAACCGGAAAATCATGATTTAAAGTTTGGCTTTAGTCTAATAGTCTAGTAAGTGCTTTAAAAAAGACACCTTTACAGTTATACCACTTTTATAGCGCCCTACATAGCCAGGTGCCTGATATGTCTGCCCTAATAATAACAAACTTCACTTCATACGTTGGATTCATACTACCTTAGCTTGATTTTTATCGATAAAAAAGTCGATACAACATTCAGTTACTTTAATTAAAGAAATAAGGAGATAATTTAGACACAGTTGCATTAATATTAGTGGATTATCGGGCTATATTTTCAAAACATGTCAAATTTTAGAGTAGTACAACACATACAAACCTAAACGTGGTCTAACATTAGCTAGCCACGCTAGTGCTATTTACACTGGGTAACACTTACCAAAGTGTCCGGTGAACCCAGCTCTGAATTAAAAATGTGGGAATAATATATGGAGTTAAAATAATAGCTTTAAAAATAAATTAAACTGTTAGCACGGTAAAGCAGGAGAATACTTTTTCATCTCGTACTAATGCCTCTTCTTTACCGGGAAAACAGGAAGTGACGTCTCCAGTATACCCCTACAGCGCCGCCTTTTGGTCGGAGTGGGCCAGTGCACAAACCAAAAATATAATACCTTCATAATACCTTTATATACTCTGGTTTATACAGTTTAGATGCATTGACGGTGTCTGTTTTTTAGGTATTGCAGTCTGAAGGACTTGTGTGAAGGGCAAAAACAGAAGAAAATCACATGACCAAGTCAAATGTAAGCAATGAGGATTTATTAGTTTGCTTCAAAGAGTGTCACTACTGCCTCAGCTGATATCAAAATGCTGCATGGTGGTGGTAAATGAAGGTCAAGGGGTTTGTTGCCAGAAAGGGAGCAGAGGATGCTGAGGTCAGGATTCCTGACAGGGGAGAGTCACGAGCTTAGTTGACGGGATGAAAGGCACCCCTCTGATGCCACTGCATGTCTCTGATGCGCCGGACTGATTGGATCTGAGGAATCTGGGCCCCGAAATCAGTGGTGTCCTTGTACTCCCCCTTCTCAAACAGGTACTGATAGCCTCTGTAGCCTGGATACTGGTAGCCCACCCAGCTGGTGCACCACAAGCAAAGAGAGGGGAAACAAATGTTAGCCAGTTAGAAGTCAAAGGGCACGTGGCAGCTATTTCATATGATATGCAGCACCTGCTGAGAGGATGGACTCACGTGCCACTCTGGACCCGAACAGAGGAGACCTTCTCCTGGTAGCCGTGTGCATGAAAGCTGGGAACATCATCATCTATGATTTCTATCTTCTTCCCTGCAAAGCTGGGGTTTTCGTAAAGGACAATCTTGTGCTCCTGGCTGTCCTGAGAATGCAGAAGAAAGAAAAAAAAAGGGTGAGTTGTGAAGCAGCTGATTATGGGATGGCTCATGGGGGTAAGAATCTCTCTTACCACTTTAATGGGGCGGAATGCAACAATGGTGTCACTACGCCTGCTGTTGGTCCAGGAATCCCAGCGAGGATACTCGCCCTTCTCAAACACATACTGCTCCCCCTTACAGTTGGCCTGCTCATATCCCACCCATCTGGGAAGACAGAAATAGAAACAACAACAACAAAACAGGGGGTTGTGATTGGTGCAGAGGCTCAGCTGGAAAGATGGCTGGTTGTGTATCAAACATTAAATTTGATTGCTTTTCTCTATGCCATTCCCTCTTTTTTTGGTCATTTGCTATTTTTCTGTCTGTCTCTGACCCACACTCACGGTCCACACAGCACCAGTATGGAGCCCACTTTCTCCACGCCTGCTTCCTGGAGGTTGTTACAGGGACCAGTCAGCTCATGGCAGCGTCCCTGGAAGTTTTCCTGCTCATAGATAACCAGCTGGAAAAGAGGAAAAATTTCTTCTTTTTCTTTAGCTCATTTTTTGGAAGATAAACGATTGCAAATAGGAAGTGCACAGATTTTATGTGAACTGGCCTGGCCTGTGTAAGCCTGTCCTCCCTCACCTTAAATGCACTGGTGCCTGGCTGCTGCTGCTTGGATGCAGGACTCTGGTGGTCTGTGGCCATAATGAATGGATAAGGATAATGCTGAAAAGAAACAGGCAAAAGTATAATTCTGAATCATTTTGAGGTACGTCTGTATTTTTTTTTCTTTTTTAGCTGTTTCTAAAATCTGAGCAGCTGTTGATCGAGTCTCTTTGCTGTTATTGTTCTCTAAAAAATTCTAAGATTAAACCTAAATTACAGTGGCAAAAGGAAGACAAATACTGATAAATATATATTTTTTAAAACTTTATAAAATACAGCGTGACGGACATGATCCCCTTACCAGTACCTGTCTGTGCCAGTGTGTTTGTGATGGCACAATGAGCTCAATATATACGGGACGCCCAGGGGTGGAAACTTTGCCAACAGCACCGAGAGTATCCAAGCTGGCCGTCAGATCGGCCTGCCATAGGCCCAGCAGAATGAAATCAGGGGTCACTGTGCAACCCCCCCCCCCCCACCCCCAACCCCATCCCACCCCACCCCAGCAGAGTGTCACACTCCCACAAAGTTATTTCATTAGTTGTCAGTTTTGTCCAGCCAGTCATTGTTTGATATCCCCATGATTCAGCACAAACAGTGCCAAGAGTCCCACACCTACAATGAGCAGGGAGAGTGAGAGAGAGAAGGACTGTAAAAGATAGGTTTTACTGTGCCGGAGGGATGTGAATAACAGGAGAGATGCTGCTGATCATTTACATACGCTTAGGTTGATTTTGTTTCTTTTTTTGCAAAACAATTTTATTGTACTGTGTAAAAAAATCTAATCTATCTGATAAAATCAGATGGTAATGCTGCTGGCTGCAAAGAAAGACAGCAGATCTAAAGGATGGATTGATGAGTTAAACCTGCAAAACATGCAACAAAAAAAAAGTTCAATAACTATCCATCTTTAACATTTTTATACTTTGGGATAAAAGTTTTAGACACTTCTATTTTACACTCGTATTTTTTTTTTTACATCTAGTTTATGCTGCTTTGCACTTGTTCACAGCGATTCAAATAAAACTACAGTGATTTCCTACAAAAAAAAATGTGCTCTTGGGTTAGATGTGATTGTTATTATTATCATTAAGGTCTGTACTTTCACCAAAGTGGGATTTCAAATGGATGCTTGAAATGAAGCATCATTCTATCGAGGTGATCTTTTCATTGTTACTGTTGTTAAAAGGAGACATTTGAATGAGGTCAAAATGTGCATGCATCACCACGGGCAACAGATGAACCGAAACTGAGATTTCGGGACCATTTTGGACTTTACCTTCCACATCTGCTCCAGTTGTTTCTTCTTCTTTGAACTTGAACTTCTTTTTCATGCTCCTTCTTCCTCATGTTTTTTTGGGATTGTAACATCTATCACAACTTGAGTCATCTGCCCTTTATTAACTACCACTATGTCTGGTTAGTTGACCAGCAGCTCTGAAGTTTCACAGGACCTTAGCCCTGTTGTTCTTAACCAGCTTTGATGGTGTCCGAGACAATATGTGGAGTTTTTCTTGATCCGTAACCTCGCAGTCCATTCCTGTGCAGGGTTATATTGATTGTCCTCTTTGAGAGTATGCTGGTTTAGCATTAGTCATTCACCAGAGTCTTGGCAGTTGTGATTTTAGGCACATCTTTGTTAGTTTTCTTTACAGATTCTTTTAAATTGTTTAGTTCCTACTTCTGCCAGGCTTTTTCCGTGCTATATGGCTAATAATCTTCCTTAACCAACATAAAAAGGATTTGTTTGACAGCACTCGTTGGACTGACAATACTCAGAACAATGGAAAAGTCCAAGGAGCTCAGTGAAGCTCTGAGAAAGAAAGTTATAGATTTACAAATGCTGGGAAGGTCTCTTGGAGCTAACCATTATTCGAGTGTGACACCACTTTGCCAAGGTCTGAAAGAACACCCAAACTGTCACCCTCAGATAAGAGGAAATTGGTCACAATGGCCTAGAACAAATCAGAAATCACAAAGGCTCAAATCTGTGATGAACTGGAAACTGCTGAAACACCAGCATCACTGTCTACAGTGAAGCCAGTTTTACCTCACCATGGACTGAGTGGTTACCAACCAAAGAAGAAGCCCCTCCCCCAAAATCAACACCATCAAGCTCAACTATCATTTGCAGCTGCCCGAATGGACAAACTAAACGCCTTCTGGAGTTTTATGGTGAGTCAAGACAAAGACAGAGAGCTGTTTTGCCACAATAACAAGATGTATGGTTCTGGGTGCAAAGGTCAGTCTTTCAAACGCTTTATTAACTGTCAAGCATGGTGGTAGCATCATCCTGTGGTACAGCAGGATTTTGCTGCCAGTGGCACTGGTACATTGCACAAAGTGGATGGAATATATTTAAAAGTCACTAAAGATTTATGCTGTACAAACGCTCCACCCTTACCAATATTGTATATGACTTATATCAGTTTGTATTTCCCAAAAAACACAAACCCAACTTTTTCAGGGAACACATTACGCAGTCAGATAATGTAACAAGGTTACATCCAGTCATTAGAAACAAATGAGTCCTGCAGTCAAATCCAGTGACTGGCTGCTTTTATGAGCCACATGGTCTGTCTGAGAAACAGTCAAGGACTTAGTTGATTAAAGACATGCTGACTGCGACTGTTTTGTTGGGATGTTATGTTCACTTGACTACACTTGATGTAATCCAGTACACTCAGGAAATGATTGTATGACTAATCAATAGTTAATTTGTTTTTTATGCGATTATGGGCAGCAAATCTGGGCTCAATATCCAATTGCACACTCGCAGGATTGGGAAATCCTTGAGTATAATTGCTTGCTTTCTGACAAAAGTGAGGTTGTATGTAGCTCTATGAATTCATTTCAGAAGTGATTTTTTTTGTATTTGAAAGCCTCGTGTTTTAGTGAAAATCCCAGTCCAGGGAAACGATGCTGAGACAGAAATCGGCAGAATCTTCTCATGATCGCGTATGATGGAGTTATTAATGATCACCTGCGTGTTTTCTGCAAGTAGTCATTAAATATGCATCACTGCAGGTCTGTGTGTCTTATCTCTGTTCTTTTACATGATTAAGACTTTGCACTTTGCAGAAAAATCGAGAAAATGCTCCACTCAGTGTTCTGAGGGAAAAGTATGTTTTCTTTTAAAAACAGCATGCATGTGCGCTTTCACATGTGGACTGATTTTTTTTTTTCTTTTGTTAGACTAAACCTGAACTTAACATTGGTATAATAGTGTTAAATAGGTACACTGCAGTAACTGCAAGCTCACAGTGTTCACCATGTGACCATTAACCATTAAATGCACAATGAAGACTAAGGGAAGGGAATGCAGCGCACTCTGTTTTAATAGCAAGCATACATACAGCATGACATCATTTCCATTTCTGTTAGGCAAACGCGTATCCACATATGCATTGAATAAGTCATGTGTTCCTAATACTCGATGAGGTTTTCAGCTGTCTGACTAGAATAGGAAAACACATGCAATAAAAGTGGCACACATCTGCAGTTTATCTCGAGGAAAAATATCTGCCAGATGTAGACTATTATCTCCACAGAGATGTCAGTGTGACATCTCTGATAGTGTTTTTATTTTTCCAAACCTTTAGTTAAAGCCATCTCCACCTTGACTTGAAGTACAACATCACCAATAAACTCCAGGTCAAACAACTTTTATTCGCCACTGAAACATACATGGCACTCCTCACTGGGCACAAGCAGCGTTTGCCGTGATTAGGTTAAGGCAGAGGGCAGGCACTGTTGGCAGCATGGGGGAGGCTGTGGGAGGGAGGCGAGGGTCCTGCTCAGCTGGCTCCAGCTGTAGCAGGAGGGGCAGGAGGTGCTGGGGCAGGGTCGGGATCTGGCCCGGGAGCCGGAGCTGGGTCGGGAACGATGAAACAGCCCCTCTTGTGCCACTGCATGTCCCGCACACGTCGGACAGACTGGATCTGGGGAGCGGGGGCCTCCCAGTCATTCCAATGCTTGAAATCTCCTCGCTCAAAGATAAACTGGCGACCCCTGTAGCCTGGGTACATGTAGCCAACCCATCTGGAGGAAGGAGAAACAGACAAAATGTGAGGTGTGTCGCAGAAAAACATCCATAAGGCAGTGCGATGTGGTTTAGATAAGGGTGCACTGAAGCTCTTACGTTCCATTGAGAGCTTTGATGCTGGCTACACGGTCCTGAAAACCGTGGCCCCACAAACTGGGCACATCATCGTCAACGATCTCCATCTTTCTGCCGGTAAAACCAGGATTCTCATACAGGTGCAGCTTGTGTTCAGCACCGTCCTGAGCACAAAAAATACACAAATGTCACCAGGGTGTAGTCTGACCATGTGTGTGTGTGAGTGTTTATAGACACTGATTCAGTAAAACAATAATTTAAAATGTGTCAGGAGGTAAAAATACAACGGGCAAAAGTTAAGTGTAAACAGCTCATATCAAATATTCTTCACATTCTTCTTCACTAGTCACCCACCACTTTGAGTGGCCTTAGAGACAAGAGGGAGTAGCTGTTCTGACTGTTGGTCCAGGTGTCCCAGCGTGGATACTCTCCTTTCTCCAGAATAAACTGCTCCCCTGTGAACCCGTGCCGATCATAACCCACCCAGCTGAGGGGGAAAGAGAAGATTTGAGTTTACCAGCATGACTTGCTTGCCTAACAAGTTATCTTCTTAATTTCCTTGTATGTAAAATCTCACATGCGGCAATACTTACGGTCCTGACTCAACAATCACAGAGCTGACCTTCTGCAGTCCCTTCTCTGTCACATCTTTACACTCTGCAGAAAACTCTGCCTTGCAGCCCTGGAAATTTTCAAACTCAAACAGCACCACCTGGAAACACAGACAGAAACAAAAGCCATTCCATAAACTAACACAGACTCATTTCAGTTTCCCCTGGGAGCTCAAGATAACAGCCTCCATAAGGAATATAGACATTACATAGGCTGAGCTTAAAAATAACTCAAACTTTGAGTTCCAGCAGATGATGCAGGTACATCTGTGACCAATAGCTGGACAGTGAAATGCACCTTCATAAAGGTAAACCCTTCTCTGAGCAATCCAAGTTGTTCCAGTACCTTGTATGTGGCTCCAGCTCCACCCTGGCTCTTCCCAGCAGCTAGCTGCTCTGGGGCACTTTGCTGCTCCGACATCCTCCTGATCCACTGCTCCTCCACTTTTTGGCAGCAGCACACACACAGAAAAAGCACCATCCGTCACACATTCATACATTGGCACACACACACACACGCATGGGAGAGAAGCTTAATGTATAAGCTGCAATTGTAGAACTCATCCTTGAGCAGGACTTTTCTTTTTACCCATCAGCAGTAATGATTTGCCCGATATGAGCTTTTGTTTTTTTTGAGTATGGACACACATTTTCTTCATCACGTACAATACTTCATAACAAACTCCACCGAACCAGTCTTCTCCAGTGCTGCACCATCTAACTCCTTTGCAATGGCATTATTACACCACAGTAATTGATCAGTATGTGTCCAGTAGGAGGCTTTTACCTGGGTATGCCTGCTAGGAAGCGGTAGTGTCCCTCTTTTTTCGCTGCCACTTGGTGTTTGGTGGGGTTGAGCCATTAGACCACAGGGATGGTGGGGGGGTATTTATGGTTTATTTCTGGCCACAACAGCAGAAAAGGGGGAGCTGTTGATACAGCAAGTCTGTCGCTCACATTGTGTCCGTAACGCTGCCTCTCAATAGGCAGCTGTGTTGGCACACGCTGCCCTGCCTGGCCGCCTGGCTGCCAGCGAGTGCTGTGTGCGGGCACACAGAGAGAGAGCCAAGAGGATTCAGCAAATGGCCCTGCTCAGCATAAACACACACACACACACACACACACTCTCATTCACCCAATCTCAACTACACAAGAGTTCCTCGTGCCTTTTTTGTGTATTGAAAAAAAAGTAACTTGGCTCAAGAAATACCCAGAAGAATGCAGTTCAGAGGCTGTGACGCAAGTCAAGTATATTTTATTAAGAATTTATTCACTTTAGGACACTGGCCAGTACAACACAGTGCAATATAGACCTTTTGTTTTGAATTTAAAAAAAAAGAAAGAAATAAAGGGGGCATAAAAATTAACCCTTGAATTTTATGACAAAGTAAAACATCCATGTACATACACACCAGGGACAATCACTCTGAGGCCTCGATCAACACATTCACTTGCATTGCACGAGCAGGCCGACGATACAGAAGATGAGACCGGAGGGGAAGGGGTGGTGGTGGGTGGTTGTCCGTGTTGTAGTGCGTCAAGTGACAAAGTGCTTTACTGAAGCGCAGAGTAAGTAGGTAGATGGCAAGTGTGGAGAGGAAGACAGATGAGGCGTAACCGAGGTTCAAATGTTCACATTAGTTTGGTGCATTACAGGACTCGTTTACATTGTAGTGAATGAACCATCCCCTTCCCCGGAGTAGTGTAAGTCAACATCTAGGTCCTCTGAACCCATCAGTGAGAGTGAAGCCTAATGAGACAGCAAGGATTGTACAAGCATGGATAATGAGTGACAAAAATCTGAAAGAAATTGCACATACTGGGGAGGAAAAAAAAAAAAAAAAAAGCATTGTCAGGACATGATCGAGAAGTATGTGAGTATGGCTTAAATTAGATGCTCGCAGCTACAATCTAGCAAGGCTGATTAGTGTTTTTAGAAAAGACCGAGGAGTGTGTTTGTGCTAATTAGGAGTGTGCATGATTGACAGATACAAAGCAGTTTGTCCCATCCCTCTTACACAAAGACAAAAAGATAAATCACAAAAAAATATATACACAGTATGCAGCAACTGCACCCGTTAGGCTGTGTGACTGTATCAAAGTGAACAGCTCTGCTGTAGACATACATCCTTTCCAAAACTAGCTCTCCATCTTTGTTAAATCAATGAGGATACAAATATAACATTTCCTGATTACAGATACTAACATGAGCAGCACCCCCACGGATGATCAAGACCCTGGAGATTTGTTCTCAATACACAGAAATCATTAGTGTCTGAAATGTTATCCTATGGCAATGTCTGTGACTCCAATCAGCAACCTCTACAGATAACACACACATGGCTAGCCTGTACATTAGCTGAGTAAAGGAAACTTGATGCAAAGGACAGGCTGGATTGTCCCCCAGCATGCGATGAAGCTCGTCCAGGAAAAGGAGGTGCTGTGTCTCCGTTTTCCCGACTCCTCCTGGTCCCTCTTTAAAGTGTTCGTGTGAAGTCCGTACTGGAGCCTCCAGGGTTCAAGCATGAAACTGACGAAGCAGAGCAGCCTGATATTTTTCCTCCTTGCTTGTTTTTCTTTTTCCATAAGACAGAGACTTTCCCCCCCAAAAAAGGCACCATGCACATTTATCGACCCAGATGAGAAGAGAGAAAAAAAAAAGGAAGTGGGGGGAATAAAAACCCCCAAAATACATCAGCAGCTGTAGATTCAACCTCCTCCTACTCTCTGGGTCAAACGTTAAGGCTTCTATTTCATACAGACTCATCTGTTAAGGCAACCTTCAGGAGACACACAGAAATAAGTATGAGAAGCACTGCTGTTTATTTGTTACAACACAAGA
>VURO01049366.1:100695-113236 GCA_015108175.1 Pelvicachromis taeniatus | reverse complement strand
TTCGAGCAACAAAAAAAAAAAAAAGGGGGAAAAAAATAAAAAAAAAATACACAATTTTTTTTTTTTTAAAAAAAAAAAAAAAAAAAAAAAACCCCCCCCCCCCCCCCCCCAAAAAAAAAAAAAAAACAACCCAAAAACCCTAGCTCACCTTATTATTTACTTAGCTTTCACTTTCATACTGACTCAGGCGTTTCTTGGATTTCAGCTCTTTCAACCACTGGGGCGAATCCTCCTCACTGCAAACATAAGAAAAACTCGTTTTTTTTCATCGTTATAAAAATCATCTTTTATAAAATAAACGTTTTGTATTCAGCTGTTGTTGCTTACCCATTTTCTTTCCCGCCAGAGGGGGGCAGCACACGCGCTGCCCTGGGGAGAAAAGGGGACTTGGGAGAGCGAGTCAGCTGGGAGGGAGAGAGAGCAGGTCCATCAGTTTGATTGTCAGAGTCCCCCCTCTTCTTCAGCTGCGCCTGACAGAAAAAGCAATGCATTACAAAGAGTTTGCTATAAAGTCAATGTGAGTTTAATATAAAGAGAACACTCTGTGAAATAAAACTGCAACATGAACAACTACCATCTGACAAATAATGCCAGGAGGTGAACGCACAGTTCCTGGCTCACCTTTAAAGCTGAAGGGTCCATGCCAGGGAACAGGGCGACCCTCTGTGGCTGCGACGCAACAGCTGGTGAAGGTTCAGCTCCTCTGGGCTTCTCCTCAGAGTCTGAGTCATTGTCTTTACTCTCAGCCTTTGCCTCTGTCAAATTGAGAGCACATATTAACAGGTGCTTTCCGCCAAAGGTCCTGTAATCTCCCCCTAGAGCTTATGTGCAGGAAGTGTAGAAGCTCCTCCAGGGATTTTCACATTTGCATTTCCACAATAGGGCTTCAGATATGGGAGGTTTAAGCAAATTAATTCCCAGAAAACAAGTAAAGATCTCAATTTCCCTTTGAGTATTGTTCTCAACAAAAATGAACAAATCCTGGTGGTCACGTTAGCATAATTTATTACCCTAAGTATTTCCACCACAAAATACAAGGAAACCAACATGCACCGAAATGCTGGCAGAAATGTTAAATGGTTCCTGTTTCAAACTGAAACTTAAACTACGTGGTGAGGACTTCTGAATCAGATTCCTGGAATAAATGAAATTGGTTTATCTGGAGAAATTGCAGTTAGGGGAACATTAGAAGCTTTCTATTCCCTGGGAAAAGTTGCTGTGGTTGGAAAAGTCCTTTGTGTATTTTGGGAGCCAGTTAAAAGAGTGCAGAGAGAGAGGTGAACATTTGAGAGACTCCAGATTAAAGGCATGTATGGACAACACAATTACACTTTGGAGCTTTCATATCTAGAACCTTATTGATGTTTTAGCCTCTCTAAAAAGTAAAAACAAAGGCTTAAGGAGCAGTAAGGAGTATTAACCTGTGGAGTCTCTGTAGAGCCAGTCCTCAGTGGTTCCTTCCTCCCCCTCTGCTTGTGCAGCACTCTGACGTGTAGCCCTGGTGGGTCGCGTCCGCGGGGCTCGTTTCTTCCCCAGCTGGGCTCTAGAGCGGAGCACGCTGGTATCTAACAGTGTGGTCGGAGCCTGGATATAAAACCACAAAAAGAAAACGCATGAGACAAAATGTGTAAACACACAGTATAATAAAAGAAGACGTGTGTCAGAGTGAACACAGACCAGACTTTACTGACTGACACAGGCTCATAAGCTTATAGTCAAAAGAGTTAAGCTGCGTTTAGCACTTACGTCAGGGAAAGAGAGCGGTTGGCTCTCAGGTGAAGATGAGGGAGGGAGGCCATCCAGAGTGTCGCTTTCAAACGGTGAAGCAACATCACCTGGTGTGTGTGCTGGAGTGGGCTTCTTCGGTGAAGGACTGAGATTGCTTTCTGAGCTTGGCGTTGCAGGTGTCAGACTGCCGATGATTAGCATAAATGAGAATTTGGAAACATTTCTGAGAACAGCTCTGTGGACTAAGTAACCACACAATCTCATCATTTCATCAAAACCATGACAACAGTGAACCCTAGTAAAGTGAACTGTGTAGTGTGTGTGTGTTCAGACTTTTAAACAACTGTAAAAGAACTTCCTCTCCTTTATTATTATCATCAGTGCTCAGTACTGTTGTGATGTTACGTTCTGACCACATGAGGTCAGTGATGGATCGCAAAGTAATGCAATGAAGTGAGAAGAACAATCTGTTCCTCCGCAGGTGTGGCTTTCTAATAATCCTTTACAAACATATCAGTCTGTATGCTGTTGCTGCATAGGGAATATTTACTGCATTACATCATGTTTGGATTTAATCGATTTTAAGCTTAATGACCTTTTGTGTTGTTGTATTGAGTCGCTGATTTTCTGGTCTTCTTCAAATATAATCACAATGGTATTAAATAATTTTGGATCAACTTGTTTGATTGTATTTAAGATCTTTACAAAACATTTTAGTGTGCTAACTAAAAGCATGTGCAGTAGTCTCAAAGTTCTTTTTTCATCAAGCTTTAAGTATTTACAAACAACAACAACAAAAATAAAAGTGACACTGATTTGTCAGCTTTGAGAGTCGAACATTTTATGTATTGTGAATTATTTAAACATCTCAGCTGAGGCTGTGTAATGTCAGCTAACATATGAAGAGACTAATACGACAGGGTTTAAAAAAAAAAAAAATCACTGTGCCCTTCACTCTAATCCGCTGGTCTTACAATGGCAGCTCTTTGGGTGGTGTGCAGGCTTCAGTGTCTTAAAAGGCCACGCCTTTTCAGGTGTGGATAAAACGTATGCCTGTGGAGACTTGACAGGTTATCACTCTATTGCTGCTTGAACTCTTGACTCCTTGTTTTGCACTTTTCCCTCAGATTTAATGTGTGATTATTAATCATTTAAATAAAATGTATTTTTGTCTGACGATGATCTTAAAGCCTGGTTATAAAAATCATCTTTCCCAAAGTATTTTTGAATTAACGTTTTACAGTCCAGTCTGCCCTATCTTGGTTTTGTTTTTTTAAATCAGGGATGTCATGTACACATTTACTCCTTCTGATACCTTAATATGAGAAGAAGTGCAATTTCAGCAGGACATCTCAACTTTTAATGAAAATAGTGAAAAACAGGAACCTTAGAATCATTAAAAACCAAAAATCAGCTCATCACATAATTAGTTTGTTGTAGTATAAATGGCCGTGTGAGAGGTCTTTATCAGTGGGGAAAGCTGTAACTTTTAAAATACAGTTAAAAGTTCAGAATTTATGTCTTCCTTCACATTTTCCAAAGCTGGGGCGGGAGTGTTTGCCAGCCCAACTCTGGCCTCTGTTCTAAATTAATTGTTTTGAAGTAGCCTAGACATTTTTAATTGACCTAGTTGTATTGTACATTTACCTATCATCAGTGCGTAGTCCCGTCTCCCAGGTTCCATACTGACTGTCAGTCTCACGGACCGGCGTTTCTGAACCCTTCCCTTCCTCTTCACCACTGACACTTTGCTTCTGCTGTACCTGGGGGTGGGGGGAGAAGCGCAATGATTGATGACAACCAGCTCGAGAGACATGAATAGCTTAAAAATCAGTGGGGTGCAGTGAACAAGCCTTTAATATCTGTGGACCATTCACATCTCTAATGGGAAGCCAAGCAACAAAACATTAATGAATGATAAAGTGTAATAGTAGTTAATTGACATCATAACTAAAATTACTAGTGAAGCACACACAGTGTTCCTGAGAGCAGCATGCTGCTGAGCTTGAGCAGCCACCAGTGGTTAGACGGGTAATGGAAGGTGAAGGGATGAGTTAATGGAGACAAAACCAGAGTGGGGACAGAGATGGTGGTGGGCGGGTGGGTGATCGAGTGTGTTTTTTCTGCCTACTGAACCATGCCTCTTTTAATGAGGCGGGCACAGAGGACATACTGTCTCAAACCCACACGGAGCTCACAGAGGCAAAAGAAGTGATAAGCCTGGCCTATATAGAACAAAACAATAGAAAATGGTTCTGTCCTCAGATGTTGCCTAAGGGCTGGACAAAGAAATCTGATACACCTGGCTCTGTAAGTGCCCAGGCCCCTTACCAGCGAGAGCAGCTCGGTAGTTGTGCTTATATGAGCACGGAGTGCAGATTAGAGCACTCGTACTTGAAGCTTTGCGAATGTTTTCTTTGTGTATATAAGAGCAGAGACGCAGGGGTGCTGCAAAACAGGTGTAAGAATGAGCACATGAGGAAGAGTGGGACTGTGTGAAATTTTGATTGAGGGAAAACAAAACAGCTGAAGAAAGTGTGAGAGTGAAGGAGAAAAACAGGACATCATTCATCAGCGAAGCCCTTCCCAACAGGAAAAGTGAAAACAGCCAGAATGGCATTCAACAATACTCCCTGCATCTGAGAAAGCACTTAGTACTTCAGCTTAACCTCTTCTTAAGTACTTACAGCACTGACACTTAACCTTAAAAACCACATATCTGAGTACCGAGTGACTCTGTTACAGAAGCAAAGATAAAAACAACAACAACAAAATGCACACACAGTCTGGGCAGAGTCAGTAAAAATGGCTCACTTCTCTGGTCTACATCGATCATAATCCAGCACATAAAGCTACAAATATGGAGATTCTGGAGTTTTGATTGTGAAAGCTTCCAGCTACACTTGCTTATATTATGTCATTTATCAGTTTTCCCCTCACATGTTGCTGTACACTGCTATCACTGCAGGCAAATAGGCCTTGTAAAGCTCTGCTGATAAAAATTCCAATCCAATGTGTACATGTGTGCTATTCAACCTAAACACACCCAGAACACTCCCTTAGTGCAGAGGACGAACACTGCCTTTGCTGGAACATGTTGTAGTGATCAGTCTTTACACAGGTACTTATGGCAGGGTGCTCAAAGCAGAGGTTTTAAAGCAGTTTAGAGGCTCATTCATAATCTCGTACCTTTTATTAGTCAGTACAATAGCAGCTTTCATCCAGCCTTGGTAACTGAAGTTCAGCTGGACTCTTTCTGTGTCTTTTTCTAACTTAAATCTCCATCAGTCAACAAACAAGCCAGGTTAGACAGATGTGCTTGGATAAACACCAAAAACAAACAACGCCACATATAAAAATGTTTACAAAATCCACTATGGCTGTTAATTAGCTTTGCTGAATGGACACTCACAGGTGCAACCTCTGCAGTAATCGTGGAAAAGACGAAGGAAACCTACTGAACCGACAGGTCCAGCAGCTATAGCTCTCAGGAGGAAGGCTTTTCCTTAATAACATTAGCAATAGCCAACTTCCCCTGGACAGGAAGGGTGTGTCAGGGGAAACAACACAACAAAGCCCGGATGAATGGATGGATGAAGGAAAGAAAAGGCTGATCACTAAATATGTCTGACTGACAATCTGCGGAGGAAGGGGCTGGAGCAGGGCCTTGGAAACTTTTTGATAATGGACCAACTGCCGATTACAGCAGTGACTGTTACGTCCTCAGCAGTTAACTGGAAGGAGAGTAGCTGCAGTGCTGTTTCTTGAAAAGGGAAGGGCTCTGTTACCTCATGGTCTGACATCAGAGGCAGAGAGCTGTCGTTATGGCCATTGTGTTTACATAAACAGTGTCTAAGATACAAGCTTGTAACACAATTTGATGCTATCGAGGAATGTATGTGTGTATTTCAGGATGGCTATCATTGACTGTCTCATATATGTCAAGGGTAATAAAAGCCCTAAAACACATTCAATCACACTTACAGCACTCACCGCTCCATTTTCATCTGCTCCAATCCCTCTGGCCTGGGTGGAGTGGGAAAACATGCTCAGCGTGCACTCATGTACACCCCAGCAATCAATATCAATATCCTAAAAGATATTCAAAACAACTGCTCCCGTGAGCACTAATCTCATGCCAGCAAATGGGCTTTCTAGCCGCATGTCAGAAGTTTTACATTACTATAAACCCTTCAAGGAAAACCAAACAGTGCTGTGTATTTTTTTTTCATTACACGAGTGTTGAATACAGACGACGTCTCGCCGTCTTACAAAGCAGTTCGTAAGAACAGAGAGAAGAATGTAAGAAACCTGACTTGGCTTAAGATTTCAGCTCAGAGTGCGCTGAACCTGACTTAGAGGATTACTTTCAGTCTGGGGTTTGTTTTTCTGGTTTGCAAACAGGAAGATTGTTTGAGATCCAATACGTTTCACTTCACCGGGTATGCATGGTTACATCTTGCAAATCACATAAACTGCCCAAGCCAACACAGAAGTGAATAACCCTGCATTGTCCTGAATAACCACTTGTGGCTGCCTCTTAAGGAGAATCCTCCCCATATATCCAAAAAAACCCCCAAAACCCATCTTTCTTCCTTTGTGAAAATTGTACTTGAAGTGTTAATGTATTTTCTTTTGAATATTTCACCCTTTCAAACTGTATTTCTGCTTAAAGGTTGCATTACTACAGGTGTGGCTACTTTGACTGACAGGTGGGTGCGACAGATTCAGTTAGAGCTGCTGGCTGTCTGCCGAGTGCCATCGGAGATATTATGAGCCACTGAACTGGTCGACTCAACCACGTTTGCTTTTTATAGCAATTTTATTGCAGTCAATAAATAAAAATGTTGTTTATTGAGCAGTTAACAGCACCAACAGTAAACAGTATGCAAGTGATTGAAGTGATTCAAATTCTGGTACTAATTCGGTACTAATCTATCACGGTGAAGTTCTTGATAATTAGAGCTTGACAGGTGTCGGATTAAAAATCAACTATTCTGATTATAAAAATAAATAAACTGGTCACTCTATTGGTAACCAGCCTTAGTTAGTGGCTGATAACTCACTTCAGGCTTCATGTCTATGGATGATATGGTTACATTCAACACTTTTGATATGTATTCACAAATCACAATTGCAGGTTAACTCAGAGCAGATTATATTTACATTAAATTTCTTAGTTGAAAACCTATCATCTTGCAAAGTGACTTCTGACTATGAGATGTCAGAGCAGAACCATTTGTTTATACTAGCACAGCTATACTAAAAAATAATGGAGCACTGATTCAACTCCTTATAATGAGACCTGCAAAGAAATCATAAACAGATATTCACTGTCAAACTGGGAGGCAAAAAAATAAAAAATAAAGACTGTGCTTTCTGGTTAAAAATAAATTAATCGATCAAAATAATAATTACTTATAACTGTAATATGCAACTCACACCTCAGTCAACAGACCAAAGACGTGGTTGTGGTCATAAAGAGCAACGAGCCTCGTGTCTAGATGTGGAAGATGTGGGGTAATGGCTTTTTCAACCGTCTTCAGTTTCTCTGTGCTCTGGGAGACGTGTGTAGTTCCAGTTTTCAAATCCACTGCCTCCTCTCATCCATTCAATAGCTTTCAATCATTAGGGATCATTTACTGTCATACAAGTACTTACTGAGTCAGTGGGAGCGGACGTTACTCCCACAGACCACAAAAACAGTTGCTGATGTGTAGAACTAACTTTAGACATGGTAACATAACTAATAGCAACACAGATGTCACGAAAACACCTCTTATCTTTAGGTGCTGTGACTCATGAAGTGTTGGACAGCAGTAGAGCAAACAGGCGTCGACGCGAATATAGGGACGACTTCACTACTAGGCACACGTCCCTCAGGGATTTTTAAATCTGTCCTTCACACAGACCAGGTTACAAAAGACAAACATTATGTACAAATAAATAAACAATATATATTATAAAATGTAGACATATTTTAAAATGTCAGTGTTAATCAGCCTTTTAGTCCTTGTGTCTAAATATATGACTTGAAGGACAGGTAGAACAACAGATTTGCTAATCAAAGAGAGACAAAGACTACAAAGAAAACAAGATTAAGATGAGAATAAACCACAAAAATAGACAGATGGGAAGCAGCAGGGCTGTGCATCAGGCAGCATGTGGTTACGTTCTTCACATGTTTGGCTATAGACCAAATACTTGATGAAGGAGCAGCAGTTAATACAGTGGTATGGACATAGCTATAAAATGACTTGAAGTCCTCTTGTGCTTTATTTATCTCCAACAGGTGTAAAAGTAAAACTTGCGAATCACATTAGTGCCTCATCTCTACATACACTGATTCACTGTTTGCAAAACTATCAGCAATGAAAGTTGGAATTAGTGCTTCCCTGCTATGTTTCTGTACTTAAAGTGCGTATGTGTGTGTGGCGTCTTACGGCAGTGGGGGTGTTGGGTGCCGTGCGTCTGCGCAAGGACAGGCGTTGCTGGCTGCGCAGCGAAAACCTGCGAAAGGACTCCCTGCTGCGAGAGGCCAGGGAGCGCAGGGAGTTGGTTCTCTTGAAGTCCCCGGTACCGTCGTCTCCCCTGCCTCCCCTCTCCGCCGAAGTGGTCAAAAAGCTGAGTGCCCCGTGAAGGGAGCGACGGACATTTCCCACCCATCCTGACACCTGAGATTGAGCTACTGACAGCTTGCCCCCGAGATACTCCATTACAGTCAACCAATGGCGGGACCTGCTGTGCCTGAACGGAGCCTGTAAGCTAAGCTGCAACTCTTGTTGTTGCAGCAACAGCAGCAGCAGCAGGGAATCATTAGAGTCTAGTTATGCTGGAGAGATGGCAGTCCAGGGATGGTGGCCTATGTATTCAGTGACGCATGTTGCAGGGTCAGTACTGCAGCAGTGTATAAGGTGACAGAGAAAATGACAGAGCTCAGCAGGCCTAATGTAGTGATGCTGGTGTTATCTGCTGCTTACAGCACTGCAGCCAAGACGATGTCTGAATGTTACAGGAGAGAAAATCTACCCAGTGTCTTTACTCAGTGTCCTTTCTGCAGTGCAGTCCCACTTTAGATGTCAGGACTCTTGTTTCAAGTCATCACTATCGAGGCTCCAGGCTGTCGCCATTAAGTGGATTGTGAAGCTTTCTAATGTCTATTTCGATGCTTGTGAGATATGTCTGCTGTGATATTCCTGGCATAACACCCAAGTGGGCATATAAAGGTTAGCAAAGGTCACCACTTAATATAAGTTTTACTGAAACACTGCTACACTGTCTTCCAACAGGTTCTCTAGCTTAAAGAACATAAAGCACTACTAAGAATAGTCTAGTACAGTAGACCAGCAGTAATGATAAAATCACCTCAATCTACTCTGTTTGGCCAAACATTCACTTATCTCAGTGCTCTGCGAGACCTCTGCCAATTCACCGGGTGAGAGCCTCTCTGTCCTCATGTGAGCCTAAATTATAGCCGACCTGACGCACACTCTCGCAGCTGACGTTGATCTTTTTCTCCCGAAACATGGCTCTGATTAAAAGTTGCTAAATCCACCCAACCTTCCAACAAGGCTACATCTTCATACTGAACACAAATATTGTATCTTCTGGCAAAAAGCTGCGAGCTGAAATGGTGCAGGATGGCTGGTGGCAAAAAGAAAGCTGCTGTAGTCATTCGTATTCCATGAGGAAAACCCGAGGGCAACCAATGCACCGCCGCAAAGAGGAAACTGAAGAGAGTGCTGTGGTAGAGAAGTCAGATCCAGAGAACAAAAATTTATTTCTTCCCTCCCCTCGCCTTTTTCTGCAGGTATGGGCAGGTAGGAGAAAATGCGTCAGCCAAGCTGCTCTCTATAGTGAGTGTTACAGGACTCACCGTCAAGGAGAAACTGGGTGGAGAGAGGGAGTGTGGGACAGAGCCAAAGAGAGCGAGACAGAGAGCAAGAGCGAGGCAAAGACAGCGAATGGGAGGTCCCTGATTCAGAGAGCGGGGGGGTGGGGGGTGATATATGTTCTGCGGTGCTCTGTCGCTCCAGCTTGATTCAGCTGCAGGAAACAAGTGGAGTGACACAGCCAGAACAGCAAGCATGTAGACAACATGCACAAGGAAAGAAAAGAAAGACGCGAGGTTGCGAATGTGACCAGAAAGAGAAAGCTGCAGAGAAAGTGAGGTTTGTGACACAATCAGATAGGAATGAGGACACGCGTATGTATTACATTAAGAGAAAGCTACGAGAAGATAAATTAGACAGGCACTAAAGAGACAATACAAAAGACAGGTGTGGCTCCAGGTAAGTGGGATTGCACTGTATGCACATCAACCAGTTTGTCTGCGCAACGTGGCCAAAAGCACCAATCACAACAGGCGACTCAGTGTTTGTTTAAATCTCACCCAGCCTCAGTCAGACTCATGCAAACACCACAACAGACAAGGAAAGAATAACACTTCCTGACACATGCTGTTAACTTCATCCAACTTTGCCAGTGAACTTGTACCTTAAATAAAGGCACAGTGGGCCACTCAGACACACTTCACAGACTTAACCTCGGAGCAACGTGAGGCAGAGGGGCTCATAAAATCTGGATCTGTCCACATATGCCCCCTACAGGTAATCTGATTAACGATTCTTTGAAGTGCTCTTCTAAAGATTTCAATAGCATATAAACTCTCACACACCTTTCCTCCCAATTTACTGCCACATCCTGAGTATTTCAACAAAGAAAACTTTAATCTTCTGTCTTTGTTTTCACACCTTAATCACCAAATCTTCAAAGTTACAGCAACTAAGGAAAATACTCAATACTAAGTACCATTTTCATTTCATCATTAGCTGCAGCCACTAACTGCTACCTAATTATAACAAGCAGCTAATCAAGGGTGGCTTAAGTAGATGTACAGATATTTCTACTTATAGTGTTAAAAATACTCTGGTGAAAGCACCAATTCAACGTTACTTAGGTAAGAGTGAAAAAGTACACGCTCTGAAATGTATTCAATGTAAAAAAGTAGCTCTCTGGAGAACATTTCTACCAGCTACGTATGTGCAAAGGAAACTGGCCTCATTACTAAAATAATGACAATATACAGGAATAAAAACTTCAATTCAACCCAAATTTTATTTCTAATAAATATACTCACCTCGAGCATCCGTTATGTAGAACACAAGCAGAGACAACCAACGGGAATAAAAAACAAAAACCAGCTAATGCAAAATTCATGCCTCTCGTCATGAACGATAATCCCCGGTGGTAGATACACCAAGGTTGCCTTCTATGTGTATTTTCCCCTCTATTTATGTTCACATCAGTTTAATGTCGGGAGGGCCCGCAGAGACTTTGCCCTAAAGTAATGAGCCTGTTTTTAAAGTGTAAGGAGTAGAAAGTAAAACTTTACGAATTAAAAAGCAAAACGTTGTCAGAAAAATAACAGACAACTTTAGTGAAGTACAGATAGAGACCTAAAAATTCTACTTAAGTACTGTATTTGCACTTTGTCGTTTTCTCATAATTGCTAATAGTTAAGTTGTGTAAATAATAACAGTCAATATTCTCTTGATATTGAAGTAATAAATTAAGTATTACAGTTATAAGTGATCAGTAGTTTTATCTCCTATATATTTTTGTCAAATCACAGCAATAGCAGACATAGCATTATAATATTTATAGTTTTTGTATATATTTATCCAAGATAAAGTATGACAAAAAGTATTATATGAGCCAATTTATAATGAAAAACACAGAGTCAACAGAGTAACATTTTAAGCTTCCTTGGTTGATATTACTCAGGCTATCGTTTTTAAATGCAAAGTGAGACAATAAAACACGAAACTTCTAATAATCAACATATTATTGATCTCTATTTGACTAAATATTCCTCATCGTGGTACTGAACCCGATCTGCTAGGAAGTGACTCATCTCTTCCCCTCTTCTGACCTCATCAGTCTGTACTCAGCCAGGAACCCAACCAGCAACAACAGGAAGAAGGTGAAATAGGATGCGGCTAATGTACATGCAGTCTACTGTATATGATATGAACCCACAGTTCCTACAGATCTATATGAGAGGACGTGCACGGCTCATGGAGAAACATTCAACATGAGTGGTGCTGTCACTTACCCAGAGGCAGTAAGGAGTGAGACAACATGTCCACATGTACAACACAGCTCTCTGCCCGGTGCCCATCTCTGCTCTGCTGCACTCACCAGCCTCAGACCCTCACATTTAAACCAGTGATGTCACCACCCTACTATTATCTCATGTCTCTGAGTCTATGGTGAATAGGAAAGTAGTCATTTCAAATATCCAGCAACACCCACATATTTGGCTTTAAACATTATTTCTGATAAAACATTTTAACTAGATTTAAGAATCTGCCTGAGCAGCGACAGAGGGCAGAAATTCTAGTTATTAGTTAGAAATCTAAATCCAAGCGTCTGTATTAAAATAAACAGCATGTTTTTGTAGTTGTGTCCAGTGTTTAAGATGTGCCACTGACAGAGACAAATGCATTCAAACTGTACAATTAACATTCAGCGTCTCATCGTATTAATATAGTTTGTCTTTAGAACAATTTTAACTATCCATCCATCCATTCGCAGCCACGTATCCTTTTCAGGGTCGCGGGGTACACCCTGGACAGGTCGCCAGTCTGTCGCAGGGCTAACACACATAGACAGACAACCAGTCGCACTCACAGTCACTCTCGCATTCACACCTATGGGCAATTTAGAGTTTTCAATTAACCTATCCCCACAAATATCTGGTAATGATATTAATGATAGGAACAAACAAAGAAATTTCACCAACTGACTT